>OLKM01005514.1:0-16902 GCA_900291075.1 Melanogrammus aeglefinus | reverse complement strand
ATGGAACAAGCATTCATTGGTTATTTAGCACTCTCTATCCTAGTACCCGTAGCATGTTGATCCTAGCGTTGCTCTCTCCAGCTCCCAGGGGTAGCGACTCAATTTGCTTTGTTTTGCTATTTTGTTTTTGTTTCTGTTTTTGATTCTCCATCTTGTTTTTTGGTTTGTATTAAGCGACGCACTCTTCATCCTTTAGTTTCTCCACCAGTGGTGACTTGTGCCACTGCAGTGTATTTCCCCGTTTGTATATTAAGATGAACCGCTTTTACGGAGCGTTTTAATGCAAGAGATTCAGAGCTTTCACGCTTCTAAGTTGAACCCTTTTGGTCTGGAAGTCTTCGGAGATCAGAGCTTTCATGGGGTGGAAAACATATTCTTTTCAGAAAGAAAATGAAGATGTCGTATTGTGCTTGTTCACAGAGACTGTCATGTAGACCTGTGTGTTTGTTTTTTAAATCAGAAAACTAATTAATATATGTTTTTTATTGCCGGATGTTTTCCTGTTAAAGCCTTTTTACAAACATAGAGTATGTATCCCAGATTCTTCACCACAGCATTATGCAATAGTGTTTGCAGACACATCTGTCCGGATGCACTGCCGTTTCTTCTCAAGTGTTTCACTGCATCATCCACTCCATGGCAGTTGAGTCTCTTGCAAAGCCTTGTACAGTGTGGGTTAGAAGGGCCGTCTTCACTCCTGGGACTAGATTTGCTGTCCACGCCCAGGGCCAAGCCTGATTTCAGTAGCTTTCTCTAGAAATGTCCTCCTGACATTAATCATTGGTCTAAATGTATACATTACTAAAACACGTGAACGATAAACTTGTTCCTACTATTGTACATAGAAGTTTCTGGTGAAATGGAGTAGTTTTGTTAACGTAACAAAGTTATATTGAATATGCAGCAGTGCGGGACCTTATAGGGAGAGTTGTAAAGACGGTTGCACAGATAGATTTTGTAAATATTTGTTTTGTAAAGCTGTATATCTCTAAAGCGACATAGGCTTTCAACTGTCTCAATAAAGATCTGCATGCTTTGAATGCATTTACAATTACCACACCTATCCACGCGTCATTCATTGTGTGTGTGTCATTCAGTGTGTGTGTGTGTGTGTGTGTGTGTGTGTGTGTGTGTGTGTGTGTGTGTGTGTGTGTGTGTGTGTGTGTGTGTGTGTGTGTGTGTGTGTGTGCGTGCATGCGTATATGTTTAATTATGTTAATATATTCCATTTGTAATGGTAATAGTTTGATGTTGGTTATAATCATGATCGGAAAGGTAAATGCAAAACTGTTCTCCATGGCCATCAGACTTTAGACAGATGTTTGGTGGGTTTTTATTAGATTTTACGATTTACACATTTCATTCACAATGTACATCTTTTGAATTTGGATCTATAATTGTATAGAATATGTACAGTATATAATTGTATAGGGTTTTTTTTGTTTAAAGATGTAAATCAGCCATGATGTTTTCAACCATAGGTAAATCAAATTGTAAGTATAATTATTTATCTAAATGATCCAGTCTAGTAGAAATCTATTCCCATGATTGAGGGAGAGAACTCTACCTTATAATAAAAAATGGCTACTTTTTTATGATAGAAAATTATAGAAATGATTAAGAAATCAATAAAAAGGTGAAATGTCTTGAGATGAAAAAAGCGGACATAGTTCTCTAGCAGGAGTTTTGGAATTATGACTTAATAAGAAGAAATTGTTTATAAACCCATGGATATGCAACTTACATTTATAATAATAAAAATATAATATATTTGTAACATAACAGAATAAATACATGTATTCATTATTATTCAAGGCTGTTATTCGAATCAGATAAATGTCATTGTTCTTGTTTTTAATCATAATAATTGCATTTTCAACATAAAAGAAAAGCAATTTCTTTTTATAAAAGATAATCGCCTACGTCATCGTCATCACGTGTGTCAACACGATGACGTAGGCGGAAGCAGCTCGGGGAGAGACACGTGAGTAGAGAGCATGAGGTTAATAAACCCTTAATAAACCTTTAACAAAACACTAAAACACTTAAACTTGTCCTACAGGACATTTTGGTCATCGACCGAGGCGTTCCAGCGTCATTGTCCATTATGACTGGTGTGCTTGCACTGGTTTGGGTTCGTATTGTAACTGACGCCAGTTAGTTTGGTGCGCGACCGAGAGTCTCGTTTCCACTGAGGGAAACACGTGACTAAACCATGAAAGGCCTCTGTCTCACAGAACCCTCCAGCTGTTCTTTTTAGTACTAGCAGGCTCAGGAGGTAGCGCGTGTTGACCTCAAACCGGAAGGTGCTAGTTAGATCCCCGGCTCCTCCTAGGCGTCGAGGTGTCCCTGAACACGACGCCCCACCCTGACCACTGTGAAACTGAGCTTTATTTTGTAAAGCGCTTTGAGTGGCCACTGGTTAGAGAAGTGCTAAATAAATGCAGTCCGTTTACCTTTTACCATTTAAAGTAATCCTAATAAATCGATCTTATCCCTGTTATAAACCACCAGTAATGATAACCCCCCCATTGGGTCCTCTATCATTGCGTCTTCGGTTCATTTCCGATATCCACTTCACGTCACACCAGGACCTAGAATAAGAATGTCCGTCTTCCCACGGGTCTCCTCCGACCGAGGTCTACGAACATCTGCGACACGTCTTCCTGAACCAGGAGGTGAGACGGTAAACCATGGTCCCAACCTGTATTCACCTGGTTACCAACTGTATTCACCACGTCACCACACTGTATCCCCCCCCCCTCCCGTCCAGCTACTGGCCGCCGTCGGCCGGGCGAGGCGGACAGCGGCGGGTTCCAGGGGCCTGCTGCTGGTGCTGTCTCACCCTCCCAGGGTTCACCTGCGTTCCGGGCCAGCACTCACCTTGCCCCGCTGGAGGAGGTCCGCCGCCGGCTGGCACAGGAGCTGGCAGCGGTTGAGGAGGAGAGCTTTAGAGGGGTGGTCTTCAGAAGGAGCTGATGGCAGGGTGGTCTTTGGTAGGAGGGTGTTCTCCATGAGGAGCTGATAGGACCACCCTGCTATCAGTCCCTAATGGAGACCACCCTTAGGGTGGTCTCCATTTGGGACTGATGGCAGGGTGGTCTCCATTAGGGACTGACAGTAGGGTGGTCTCTATAGGGACTGATAGCAGGTTGGTCTCAATGAGGGACTGATGGTCCCTACAGCAGCAGCAGAGGTGCGGCTCGCCGGCGGCGGTTGCCGTGGAGATTCTCTTGCATCCCCTGGTTCCGGACGTGCTGCTGCTGCCGGTCATCGGGCCCAGGTACCCACACACACCCACACATCTGGAAATCACTTCTGTCAGGTCGTAGCTGGAAAAATCGAAAGGTTCCTTTGACAAAACCTTTTTCGATTTTTCGGGCTTTTCCTCTATTAATTTACAAGATTTAGCCGGTTTGCCAAGACCCCAGGTTAATTGTTTACATTTTCTGTTCCAAATGTAAATTCGCCATGGGGTATAACAACCATAAATTCTGTTAAATTCACCTTCTTTCACGGTGTAAATTGATCCGTTGTCGAGCCATTGACATTCACCCTATTCCAAACTAGTTTTTATCAGCTCCCAACAGCTGTGGCTTTACTTGGTCCAACACAAGTATGGGCAAACAGACTGCCCTGGTTAGTGGTACCAACAAACATATCCACAAGTTCGATACTGCTGCACTACACGGCACATGCTCGTGGACTTAGGGACTGAGCCGGCGGTGAGAACTCTTGAAGGTTAAATGTGGGTGTTAGGAACACAGGGTGAGGTTTGGATAAAAATGTGGATTTTCTGTCTCTTTGACCCAGCAGATAAAAGGGACTGGCCAGTGGTAAAAAAGTGAAACGTGTGTTCAGACTTGTTTTTCATACAACCGGGAAGTCAATGCTTAGGCTGCGTTTGAATGAATTAAACCCTCCCTCCTACACTTTACATCAGCACTTACTTAAATGTTGTTCTCACTTAGGATTCAGAATTATTATTATTATTATTATTATTCTGAATCGAAACTCATGGTTGGTTAGTTTGTGAGCCCTTCTGGACAAAAGCTGTCGTAACGCTCTGACGTGTGTTGGATGGAAACCATTAACCTGGGGTCTTAAAAGCCGGGCAGGCCCTGTTAAGCTGCTGCAAGTACGATTCCCAAGTCAACACGAGCGATGGAGAGCAGAGAGAGGCAGCATACGATTAAAAAAAATAGACCTAATAAAAGTCAAACAAATTAAGTGACAAATCTCCAAGAGTCATTAACCTTAGACGAACTGAACGAACCGTCTGAGTAAAGGTTGACTTCCTCCAGGTCCCTGGTCCCGCTGAGGTCAGAGGTCGTGGTGGGGGCCCAGTGTGGCTCCGCCGTGTTGAGGGGAGCCAACGTCTTCGCCCCGGGGATCGTGGCCACGCCCAAGTGTAAGGCCACGCCCCCTCGTGATGACACCCTCTTACTCCTCCCAGCTTCTATCATCACTCCCTTCCTCTAACTCCTCCCACTTAACATCACACCCTTCCTCTAACTCCTCCCACCTTACACCACTCCCTTCCTCTAACTCCTCCCACGTTACATCACTCCCTTCCTCTAACTCCTCCCACTTTCTTTCAATAACTTCCTCTAACTCCTCCCACCTTCTATCGTCACTCCCTTCCTCTAACTCCTCCCACTTCCTCCCTCCGGTCCTCTCTAATGCCTCCCATCTTCTATCTACTAACACAACCGATATAAATAAGGTTCCGATATGCGTGCCCAGAAGGTTCAGTGTGAATAAAGTTGCGCTTGTCTCCCTGTCAGTCATGAAGCCGGGCGACGCGGTGTCGGTGTTCTCCGACGTGGACGGCCGCTGCACCCGGGGGGCCACCAAGCCCTTCCAGGGGAACAAGGTGTTTGTGGGTAATGGCGTCTCGGAGATGCACCGCGCCACCATCTTCGCCCAGGAACCCGCCAAGTAAGAAGACCCTCCTCCTCCTCCTCCTGCTCCTGCTCCTCCTCGTCCTCCTCCTCCTGCTGCTGCTCCTCCTCCTGCTGCTGCTCCTCCTCCTCCTGCTGCTCCTCCTCCTCCTCCTGCTGCTGCTCCTCCTCCTGCTCCTGCTCCTCCTCCTGCTCCTCCTCCTGCCTCCTCCTGCTCCTCCTCCTGCTCCTCCTCCTGCTGCTGCTCCTCCTCCTGCTCCTCCTCCTGCTCCTCCTGCTGCTCCTCCTCCTCCTCCTCCTCATGATGATTCATTACTGTTCACATCAATACCATCAACAACGTCACACACGTGTTGTATGTTGTACGTCCTGGCACCTAAAGGGCTGATTATGGTTCCACGTCGCCACAACACAAGCGGGTTTACGGACCCATTACATCCTTCCGCGCTAGGGTTGGGTATCGTTTGGGTTTTATCTGATACCGGTGCCTACTCAGTACTTTTTAAACGGTTCCGGTGCTAAAACGGTTCTCGGACCGGTACTTTAAAAAACCAAACCACACACATATCCATACATGCAGGGCTTTGACTCCGAACTTCGTTATTCGAACATAATTCGAATATCAAAAAATAAATCAATATTCCAACGAATATCAGACTGCCGTTAATATTCAAACCTGTTTTGTCTTTTCCGTTAGGCCTGACTGGCTTATTTGACTTTATCTTTGATGGCTTATTTATTTTTATTTCGATGAAACCGCATTCAGTTTATCTTCTAACCTTTTTAAGAAAAAAAGGTGCTGAAAATATCATTGCCTGCCTATTGACGTTGACTAATTCACTGCCCTCTGGTGGACAAAACATATACAACTTAAGTTTTATACCATATAGGTCTTACTGAAGGCATTAAATGGTCAAAATATATATTTGAATATTAATAAAACAAACAAACTTTGAATATTATTTTTTAGTCAAAGCCCCCAATACATGCATGACCCACCACACACTCTTTTACCAGTTTGCCTGAAATTCCACCTCGCAGTCATGGACCTTTAAAGAAAGTCGTAGTCGTACCATGCGTGTTTTGAAGCGCAACATTGAAAAGGGTCCCGTCTGAAATAGTGTCGTGCGTTGCAGCGTTCCGAACGTTGTGTAAGCGAATACACCGGTATATAAAAAAATAATATAACAAAAATACACACGGTTATTCGGTGTGAACCGCTATACCGCTCGGCACCAACGCAAGTTGACGCCGCAACACCATGGGGACGGGGGGCAGGGGGTGTTAAACAAAGTCAGGCACCGTTATGAGGCACCGAAACGTATGTTCTTATTCGATCTCGGTACAACCGTTTACGTCGGAACCAGAGCCCTACTGGAACTGAGTTTCGGTGCTCAACCCTATTCAAGACCCCCCGTGCCTCCCCCTAAAAAATTGTAACATTCCGTCGAAGCAGCAGCAAGGGCTGTGATTGGTCTGCTTCACGACTGCGACGGAGCGACTGTGAAGTCATTGCGTTGCGTCGACGTGGAACCATAATTAGCCCTTTAAGATAGCAGCGTCTTATCCTAGATAACTTACTTGTCTGTGGAATGGGTTAACCTAGTGATTGTTAGTGCTTGGCACTTGGTTCTATGAACATCCTTACTGTACCGACAGCGATATATTGTTGTTTTCTTCTGCTAAATGCCCTAAATGTAAACCCACCTCCCCTCAAAACACGGCGCAGTAGTTCTGGTCTAACCCGGTCTGGACCCGTTCTGGTTTTCCTTGGATCTGGTCTGACCCGGTCTGGACCGGTTCTGGTTGTGTCTCCTCAGGGGGTTGGGGGTCCGCATGACGGAGCCGCTCTACCAGAGCCCCTCCTTCGATGGGGTCCTGCCCCAACTGGTCTTCCTGCAGGTACCTGACCTGTCTCTGTACTGTCTAACCCCTACCTGCTCCTTAATGACCTGTCTCTGTACTGTCTAACCCCTACCTGCTCCTTAATGACCTGTCTCTGTACTGTCTAACCCCTACCTGCTCCTTATTGACCTGTCTCTGTACTGTCTAACCCCTACCTGCTCCTTTATGAAATGCATCTGAATTCACAGAGTCCATTTGGATCAAAGTGTTGATCACTATGTGTGTGCGTGCGTGCGTGCGTGCGTGCGTGCGCGCGCACGCGTGTCTGTGTGTGTGTGTCAGAACCTCCCCTCGGTGGTGGTGGGTCATGTGTTGGGGCCGCGCCCCGGGGAGCGCGTCCTGGACATGTGTGCTGCTCCGGGGGGGAAGACCTGTCACCTGGCCGGGCTCATGAAGAACCAGGTACACACACAATGCCTTTATATTCATATATTTACACACTATATAAATATATACAGTAAGTTTACATACTGTACATTTATATGTGTGTATATACTGTATATATATACTTTATACTGTGTCTATAAATATATCCAGTATATATCCCGTAAGTGATATAAGATATAAGTAAGTTCAGGTCATCTATACATTTTTAAAGCATTTCCTTCTCATAAAAGTCTAAACTACCGCAGACAAAACATCAGAAAAAGTGTAAAAAGTATTTACATTTCGAGTTTGGAAAAAAAGAAAAGAAACCGACCAATAAGAAAGTGTCCCGTGTGTGTGTGTGTGTGTGTGTGTGTGTGTGTGTGTGTGTGTGTGTGTGTGTGTTTGTGCAGGGGGAGGTGCTGGCTCTGGACCGCATCAGGAACAAGGTGGAGCTGATCCGTCAGAACGCGGCAGCGCTGCGGCTGACGTGCGTCCGGGCCTTCTGTTTCAACAGCACCCAGGCCGTGACCTCCGACCCCGCCCTGCTGGCCACTGACGGTACGGACGGCCTTCTTGGTTCAGGCTTCATGGAGGCTGAAGGCTAGGGGCTGGGGTGCCTGGGGGCTCTCCTCCAGGCTTCATGGAGGCTGAAGGCTAGGGGCTAGAGAGTGGGGGCTCTCCTACAGGCTTCATGGAGGCTGAAGGCTAGGGGCTAGAGAGTGGGGGCTCTCCTCCAGGCTTCATGGAGGCTGAAGGCTAGGGGCTAGAGAGTGGGGGCTCTCCTCCAGGCTTCATGGAGGCTGAAGGCTAGAGGCTGGCGGCTCTCCTCCAGGCTTCATGGAGGCTAAAGGCTAGGGGCTAGAGGCTGGGGGCCTGGGGGCTCTCCTCCAGGCTTCATGGAGGCTGAAGGCTAGAGGCTGGGGGCTCTCCTCCAAGCTTCATGGAGGCTGAAGGCTAGAGGCTGGGGGCCTGGGGGCTCTCCTCCAGGCTTCATGGAGGCTAAAGGCTAGGGGCTAGAGGCTGGGGGCCTGGGGGCTCTCCTCCAGGCTTCATGGAGGCTCTGCTCCAGGGCTTTCCCATGCGACCAAGGGGAGCTGCTTCTGTTCCAGACCCGACACATACTCCGTGCTCACACAGATGAGCATTACAACTACAGTGACATCACACACATACGTTCCTCTATGGGGGTTCTTCTTCAATACAATACTTATAAACACAGCGGCCTCCTGGTCGGCCTCCAAACATTCGGATGATCCCAGTGTTTGAAGGCCTTCTGACCTCTAATGGGGCCAGACCCACAGATTGAAGACCACTTTTCTCTCTCTCTCTCTCTCTCTCTCTCTCTCTCTCTCTCTCTCTCTCTCTCTCTCTCTCTCTCTCTCTCTCTCTCTCTCTCTCTCTCTCTCTCTCTCTCTCTCTCTCTCTCTCTCTTCCCCCCCCCCCAGGCCCTCCGTTCCCTCCCTCCTCCTTCGACCGGGTCCTTCTGGACGCCCCCTGCTCTGGTCTGGGCCAGAGACCCAGCATGACGGTGGGCTGGAGCCTGAAGGAGATCACCTCCTACAGCCCACTGCAGCGCAAGCTGCTCCACGCGGTACCACAGCAGCACCAAGACGCACCACTACCACCACTACACACTACCAGACATAGTAGACACTCGTTAGTTAGTTAGGTTCTTTATTGTCCCCCAGGAGACAATTGTTTTCACACAGTCAAGTCAGGATGGTTTCAGGGCAACATACATTTGAAAAGACACAACACAGTGTAGCAACACTGGGAGGCACACAGATAACAAAACAACTATTTTCCCACCTATGCAACAGATAACAGATAAACCCTCTTCCCATATCACAGAAAAACATGTCAACAGAAATAAACATGACATGGACAATGTACAGTGATGAAGATCTTCATATTTTGTTCAGTGCTATGATATCTGAGGGGACAAAACTTATTTTAAAATGGGCTTTTCTAGTACCCTATATCTGCGGCCAGATGGGAATAATTCAAAGAATTGGTTCAGGGGGTGTTCAGGGCTGCTGACTATTACACGTGCCAGACACTGTTACACACTATAAGACACTGTTACGCACTATAAGACACTGTTACGCACTATAAGACACTGTTACGCACTATAAGACACTGTTACACACTATAAGACACTGTTACGCACTATAAGACACTGTAACACACTATAAGACACTGTTACGCACTATAAGACACTGTTACGCACTATAAGACACTGTTACGCACTATAAGACACTGTTACGCACTATAAGACACTGTTACACACTGACACTATAAGACACTGTTTCACACTATAAGACACTGTTACACACTGACACTATAAGACACTGTTACACACTATAAGACACTGTTACACACTATAAGACACTGTTACACACTATAAGACACTGTTACGCACTATAAGACACTGTTACGCACTATAAGACACTGTTACGCACTATAAGACACTGTTACGCACTATAAGACACTGTTACGCACTATAAAACACTGTTACGCACTATAAGACACTGTTACGCACTATAAGACACTGTTACGCACTATAAGACACTGTTACACGCTGACACTATAAGACACTGTTTCACACTATAAGACACTGTTACACACTGACACTATAAGACACTGTTACACACTATAAGACACTGTTACACACTATAAGACACTGTTACACACTATAAGACACTGTTACGCACTATAAGACACTGTTCACGCACTATAAGACACTGTTAGAACGCACTCTATAAGGACACTGTTAGCACTAAAAGGCACTGTTACGCACTATAAAGATCACTGTTACGCACTATAAGACACTGTTACGCACTATAAACAGACCTGTTAAGCCGACACTATAAGACACTGTTACGCACTATAGAGACACTGTTACGCACTAAAATGGCACTGTTACGCACTATTAAGAGCACTGTTACGCACTATAAGACACTGGTTACGCACTATAAGACACTGTTACGCACTATAAACATTGTTACGCACTATAAGACATGTGTACGCACTATAAGACACTGTTTACGCACTATAAGCACTGTTACGCACTATTAAGAAGATTACACACTAATATAACAATATATAATATACATTTATATTCATAATCTGTTATAGGTATAGCAGTTTGATATATAATGTTATTACATAATGTATATTATGTATAGGTATACTGATCTATAATGTATATTCTATGAAATATTTCTTATCTCTATACTGCATACGGATCTATAATCAATTTCTATATATTTATAGGTATAGTGATCTGTAATGTTATATCTATTAAATATCTATCTCTATACTGATCTTATAATCTATAATGTATATTTCTATGTGCTGAAGGCGGTGCAGCTGCTGCGGCCGGGCGGCGTCCTGGTCTACAGCACCTGTACCGTGACTCTGGCGGAGAACGAGGAGCAGGTGGCCTGGGCCCTGCACACCTACCCCTGTCTGAGCCTGGTACCCCAGGTAACACACACACCTACCCCTGTCTGGGCCTGGTACCCCAGGTAACACACACACCTACCCCTGTCTGGGCCTGGTACCCCAGGTAACACAAACACCTACCCCTGTCTGGGCCTGGTACCCCAGGTAACACACACACCTACCCCTGTCTGGGCCTGGTACCCCAGGTAACACACACACCTACCCCTGTCTGAGCCTGGTACCCGAGGTAACACACCTACCCCTGTCTGGGCCTGGTGCCCCAGGTATACTACACACTTACATGTAGACACACACCTAATGCACCTACACACACCTAAACATCTACATACACCTGCCTACACTTAACACACACCTAATCCATCGAACAAAAACGTGTGTGTGTGTGTGTGTGTGTGTGTGTGTGTGTGTGTGTGTGTGTGTGTGTGTGTGTGTGTGTGTGTGTGTGTGTGTGTGTGTGTGTGTGTGTGTGTGTGTGTGTGTGTGTGTCCGTCCCCAGGAGCCCCACGTCGGGGGTCCGGGTCTGCCAGGCGCCGGTCTGACCCCTGAGCAGCTGAAGCTCCTCCAGAGGTTCAGTCCAGAGCTGAGCAAAGTGGCTCCTCCCCTCTCCACTGAGGCCCCTCCTCCCCTCTCCACTGAGGCCCCTCCTCCCCTCTCCACTGAGGCCCCTCCCCCCCTCTCCAATGAGGCTCCTCCCCTCTCCAATGAGGCTCCTCCCCTCTCCACAGAGGCCCCTCCCCTCTCCACAGAGGCCCCTCCCCTCTCCCACCAGGCTGACCGTGACACTATCGGTTTCTTCATCGCCAAGTTCCTGAAGAACTGATCTGGGTTCTCCTGAACTAGAGAGCTCATCTGGGTTCTCCTGAACCAGAGAGGTGATCTGGGTTCTCCTGGACCAGAGAGCTGATCTGGGTTCTCTTGGGCCAGAGAGGTGATCTGGGTTCTCCTGAACTAGAGAGGTGATCTGGGTTCTCCTGGACCAGAGAGGTGATCTGGGTTCTCCTGAACTAGAGAGGTGATCTGGGTTCTCCTGGACCAGAGAGCTGATCTGGGTTCTCCTGGACCAGAGAGGTGATCTGGGTTCTCCTGAACTAGAGAGGTGATCTGGGTTCTCCTGGACCAGAGAGGTGATCTGGGTTCTCCTGAACGAGAGAGGTGATCTGGGTTCTCCTGGACCAGAGAGCTGATCTTGGTTTTCCTGGACCAGAGAGCTGATCTTGGTTCTCCTGGACCAGAGAGCTGATCTGGATACATCTGAACATTCTCCTGGCTTAAGTTATAGGGTTAAGTTCTTGGTTTTCGGGTTAGAGTTTCCTATTAGGGGTTAAGGCTCTAGGGTTAGTTTTTTGTGTTCAATGGTTGGGTTACAGCTAAGGGTAACCTATAAGGGTTTTGGGTCTAAAGTTAGGGTTTCATATCTGCTTCCAGGTGGCCTATTAGGATTCATGTTCTAGGGCTTCCTATTAGGGCTGTGGTTTCAGGGTTAAGGCTCTAGGGTTAGATATTAGGGTTCCTTGTAGGGGTTTTGGATTAGGATTCAGGGGTTATACTTGACTTTACAACTCACACGATATAGAAACAAGAACACTGACTATGGTTCACTCAGACCAGCACCAGCAGGACATCTCGTTTCAAGATTACGTTCACACACCGACGGCAATGTCCACCACGGAAGTAGCAGCCCGCCCTTCGGGAGCAGTCAGGGTGAGGTGCCTCGCTCAGGGCCACCTCGACCCTTAGCTAGGAGGAGCCGGGGATCGAACCAGCGCCCTTCCGGTCACCAGCCAACCCGCTCTACCTCCCGAGCCCCACACTCTGCGTTGGTGGGTTCAGAGGTCAACCTGAGGTCTCCACGGAGACGCCCCTCACCAGGACTTGAACCCAGCGCCAACTTCTGCAGCGAGAGAGACCGCTCCCTCGCTCACTACAGAGCCAACCTACTACAGGAGGTCAGAGGTCAAATGCCTCAACAACTGTGGGGGGAAAAAAAGAAAGTTACAAATTTGTACCTTTTTCTATATTTATTTATATACATACATGAGTATTCGGACAACAATGTATTAATGTCCATTTTATTTGCTGGTGTATGGGCCTACACAACCATTCTCAGAACCAGAGGATTTATGTATAATGTTTGTTTGCCAACCGCTGTTCTATTGAAGACCCCTATTAAAGTTTAATTCCGGCGAAAATTGAACCCAGGGTATTTTTTTCGGAATGAGAACCCATAAAATAAGCCCTCGAAACAGCTTTTCGTTGATAATTGAGAGTCTTGCTAAGAGCAATGTAACAGCCCAAATTACTTCAATGTTATTGGTTAGGGGCACCGCAAACGCTTCCAAATCTGAATTTTTTTTTAACCACAAATATTGCTCAAAACAGCACCAAACCCTTGCAGTAGCATGATTAGGGTCCCTACACATAAAATGAAGCAACAACTTGGTTATCGTGCCGGGAGTTTATTTAAAAAGACTGTTCTCCAAGTCTGTGCCTTACCAATAGGTCCATGTTTCCAAGAATTTCACTCCGAGTTGATTACTGGCTACCGTAAACAATGTAATAGAGGCGCCAATTAATTCAAAACAGCCAAGTATCAAGATTTTAAGTTAAAAAATTCAACCCCTCTCATCTGAGAGAGCTGGACCTGAGCTACAATCACCCAGGAGAGTCAGGAGCTACGCTGCTCTCTGCTGGACTGGAGGATCCACGCCGGAGACTGGACACTCTCAGGTATGAAGAGGACAGCTCACCATTCAGAGACAATGTCTCCTACAAGGATTCAACCCGCTGCTAGTTGAAGTGGTTTGAAAAGGCAGCTGTAACTTATGTTGTGTAGAAAGTGATGAGACAGCAGATGATGAAGGTGAATGTTTCAACATGCTGCTCTCACGTTGTTTCCCCCCCCCCAGTTTGGAGCACGGTGGAGTGTGGAGGCTGAAACCAGCTCTAAGGAAGTGTAAGTGTCTGTTAGATTCATCACAACACGCACTCACTATTGAGATGGAAAGTCCATCCAAACAGCAGGAGCATTCCCAGATCCTTCTGGGAATGAAGATGATGGTTGACATCATGTTACCTATAGTGTTGTAACGCGTTACAGTAACGACATTACTGTTTTGGGTAACGAAGTAAAGTAACAAATTACATTAAAAATATCGATAACTACACTACTTTACCAGACTATAGTAACGCGCTTTCCTGCGTTCCCCAAGCCGTGTTTGCCTGTGTGTAAAGTTCTGATCTGTTGTGGTGCGCGCATGTGTGCTGCCTGTGCGTCTGCAGCGTCTGCTTGCCTAGACACGTTGCCATAGCGATCGATTTGAGTGACGTAGCTGCTTGTGGGAAGGAGTGTTCAAGTGTCGGAGCGCAGAAGCAGGTGACACAGAAAGACCGGCTGGTTGCAGGGTTCATTGTAGAATACATGCTTCCCCTGTCGACTCTTGAATCGCTCAGATTTAGAAAAATACTAGATAAAATACCCGCAACTCGCAAGCCAACATCCGACAGGAAAACATTTTCCAAATACCTGAACAAGTGTTATACCGACGTCGAATCGAAGCTCAAAATAATTGAGTCCTCCCTGGATCATGTGTCCACCACCGCGGACATTTGGTCCGCCAACAGCAAAAGTTTCTTATTTGTTATTCTCTGTTTTGAATTGTTAATGTTCATGCTGTCCTTTTGTATATTTAATTATTTTACTCAGTCCCCCATATATCTCTTCTCTTCCTGTCACACATACACTCGCACGCACGCACACTCACTCACTCACTATCTATGACACATAAGGTACTGAGTTGGAGGATTTTATCTGGCATTTTTTGCATTTCTCTTTGGTTTTATTTGATTCATTCACGCTTCTACATTTAAATTTGTATGCCTTCCTTCTACCCAACTCTTATATGCAAACGTCTTTACTCAGTAAGTATAGTACTTTACTTATAGTAAGTGCCTAAAGAATCTTGCACGTTAGAAGTTAAATAATGCTGTGTTTTGCATTCCTGTTAGGATTTCGAAATGTTTGAATCGTTGACACTCGATAGAAAGGATTTTAATACAGCAGGAGCTGATATTTCAATGTTTTAAGAAAGCAACTGTTTCACCTGATCGGGTGAGCTATTGGTCTTCTGTGCTTTTGCACAGCATTTGAGACATGCAAGACATGTTCAATAAAAAAAGATTTGAAATGAGATATTATAGCCCCTGTAATTTGTTTCATGCATGATGCATTATAAATAGTTAGGCCTACTCCAAGTTGAAGTTGAGTTATGAGTATGGTTGTAAAGTTTTCATATTTCAAGGTTATTGCAAGTTCTTAGTCGTTACCGCAACATAAACACAAGTCGAGATGACTCACCTGCTCCTTAATCTCATATCAGTATTCACTGTAAGTAGCGTTGAAATAATGTGTGTGTGTGTGTGTGTGTGTGTGTGTGTGTGTGTGTGTGTGTGTGTGTGTGTGTGTGTGTGTGTGTGTGTGTGTGTGTGTGTGTGTGTGTTGCGCTGGTGTGTGTGTGTGTGTGTTTGCGCTGGAGGACGGCAGCAGAGAGAGCGTGTGGGAGCCTCTGCGTTATCGCCAGAGAACTAAACCTGATTTCCTACTGATGCCCCCCCCCCCCCCCCCCCCACGGCAAAAGTCAGTACGTATTGGCAAAACCGGTTGTCATTTTTTTATTTTGAGGCGGCAGGAGGTGTTGTCGCAGCTAAATGTAACTAATAAAATAACTTGTAAAATCATATTTTTCATATTTTCAGTAAAGTAACTAAGTTACTATTTTAAGGAGTAACTAGTAATCAGTAATCTGATTACTTTTCCAAGATAACTGTAGCAACATTGATTAGGACTCACAAAAACAGGAGTCATTACAGGTTTTAAAGTTTTCATATTTCAAGGTTATTGCAAGTTCTTAGTCAAGATGACTAAGATTTAAAGAAGGCCTATTCATAACTTAAAATGTGAAGTTACCGCAACGTAAACACAAGTCGAGATGACTCACCTGCTCCTTAATCTCATATCAGTATTCACTGTAAGTAGCGTTGAAATAATGTGTGTGTGTGTGTGTGTGTGTGTGTGTGTGTGTGTGTGTGTGTGTGTGTGTGTGTGTGGTGTGTGTGTGTGTGTGTGTGTGGTGTGGTGTGTGTGTGTCACGTTGGCCTTGTACCTTTACTGAACACCTTTCCGGTAAAGGGAACAGTATGAGGAAGGAAAAAACAAGCGAAGAATCCAACCCAACAAGATGAATCATTTAACAAAGAGATAATGGAGGGAATAACCCTGCCTAATAAAGATACATAACCCATTATAAATGATTACATTACATCACTGTCTGCTCTCCTTTACTGGTGTTTATAACCTTTAATGCTATAAAACCAGAAACAGTTGCAGTCATGCAGAACATTCTTCCATTTGGGTCACATTATAATCGTTATCGTGTTGTTCATGTCTGCTTCTGAATAACGAATGGTAATCAAATTGTGCATTTTTGTGTGTGTGTGTGTGTGTGTGTGTGTGTGTGTGTGTGTGTGTGTGTGGTGTGTGTGTGTGTGTGTGTGTGTGTGTGTGTGTGTGTGTGTGTGTGTGTGTGTGTGTGTGTGGTTCCTATAAAGTCCACATAAAGACTAAAGACTATATGATTAGGGGTCAATATAAATTGTCAATATATTGACATCAGATTTATCACATCATATTAAACCACGCTGAGGAACAGCCAACAATAGAGAATATGAAGTGATCCATCATTTTGTTTTCAAAACGTAAACACTAAATATACAAAATGCTGATGTGTGCCTAGGTGTAATGAAACCCTGTCTCAGTAGTCCTGTTTATGTGGACTCTCTCGCTCTTCATCCACGTGAAGACCGGCTCAGTTCACCGTTTGATTTTAGAGACACTAGAAAGAAGAGATCACCGGACCAGCCCTCTGATCTGTGAGGAACCATCAGTAGAGGAGGAGGAGGAGGAAGAGGAGGAGGAGGAGGATAAAAGGAGAGGAGGAAGAGGAGGAGGACATGAGGAGAGGAGGAAGAGGAGGAGGAGGACATGAGGAGATGAAGAGGAGGAGGAAGATGAGGAGGAGGAGGAGAAAGAGGTCATCAGGAGAGGAGGAGGAGCAGCACCTTGGGGAGCAGGAGGAGGACCTGACTTACAGGACCTTATTCTAAATCTGCTGTTCTGTACCAAACTCAATTACAACAACTAGTGATCACAGTTCACACACCTTGCTGCGCTGAGTTAACATTAGGTTTACCCAGGAAGTTC
>OLKM01005513.1:0-16908 GCA_900291075.1 Melanogrammus aeglefinus | reverse complement strand
TGACCCGAGCGGTTTTTTACAACTAAAAACTTGACAGGGGTGGTTATTGTCTAGAGCCACATTCAAATCGGTTATAAACTGTCGGAACACTGTTCGGTTTAACACGTAACGTTAACATGACTTACTTACACTTTATGTCAGTGTTGGAATAACGGCCGTTCAACAATCACGGGCGTTAGGTAAACTCCGTTATTTTTTTCCACTAACGGGGTAATCTAACTAATTACTGTTTCCGTCGTTACAACGCCCTTATCGTTACTGAACGTTAGAAATGCGGTCGCGTTACTGTGTGAATGATTGGTATACATTGCGCTTAATCTGAACGCACTCCTGGCTGTACACAATACTGCTAGTGAGGAGACCGCAAACTTTAAGCGAATTTATTGGGGAAAAAATTTGGCTTAACCCGAAGGGGCAAGTCCATGTCATCATTGGTAGCCAATCGGAGCCAGTGTTTTCACACACAAAGCCAGGCCATGCGCTGGCTCGCACCACACACACACACACAGCACACACACAATCAAACAGATTGAAAAGCAGCCGAGATGGCGAGCCAGAGAGCAATCAGATTGAGAAGTTGGCATTTACAAGGTGGAAATAGCACTATTTCCATATTATATGGCACATAGTTAAAGACACTTTATTGTTGTCAAATGTATTTTTGTATTGAAAAAAATACTGGTTGTTGAACTGACAATTGTCTCAGGTTGTGAGAATTTGATTTATTTAATTTACTAGAGTTACTGAACACACTTTATGTTTAAGGTACTAGTAACTGGGACCCAAACGCTGAACATCAGAGAGAGCGGAACAGGTCAAAGGGTAACGGATTATTGGGCAATCGTTCGGGGGGTTCAGGCGAGCGGAGTCCGTACCGGTGAGGGCAAGCGTGCAGGGGGGCAAGGGACGAGTCTCAGGCAGCGCGAGGATCAGGAACCGGCAGGAGAGTCGGGACAGGCAGGGGTCGGAGCGCATGCCAGGATAGTCAGACGGCGGGGGTCGGAAGAGCAGGCAGGATAGTACAGACAGCGTGGTCAGACACCGGGAGTTGAGTCAGACCAATAGCAGGGGTCGCGAGAGCAGGCGGGGTAGTCGGACGGCGAGGATCAGGAACCGGCTAGGCGAGTCAGACAGGCAGGGGTCGGAGACCGCAGGCAGGAATCTGTAGATATGCTAGAATGCTGGTTAGGCACCCGCGAGAGACTGTGTAGACATCAAAACGACGCAACTGGCGTCGGAGGACACGGAGACTGTAGGATTGGATGGCGTTAGGTAGGGGACCAGGTTGATTTGGGGATGGAGACAGGTGGTTGCTGGAGCAGGACCAGTTACGACCCACGGCCACTAGGAGGTGGGTGTTGGACCGCGTAGCGACGTGCCCGTAACAGACCCCCCTCCGACGTGTTACCGCCTCTACGGCGGTCACGCCCTAGACTTTGCGGGGTACGTTGGACCAAAGTCCTCGGATGATGACTCGCGGAATCAAGTTGTGTGTTGAGGCTCCTTCTGATCCGGGAACCAGGAGCGCTCCTCAGTGACCGTACCCCCTTCTCTCAGTCGAACACAAATCCCGTACTGTCCGAAACCCCGTCCCCCGGGCCGCCATACCAGCGAGCCCGGACGGACCTCACAGGCTGCGTGCTCATCGATCCCCCCTTTGGTGATGGTGCGAGGGTGTGAGGGTTCGCGAGTGGGGAGGGACAACGCACTGGTAGAGACTGGCTTGACCTGGAGACATGGAAGGTGGGGTGGATGCGCACCGGAGTGCAGGAGGAGGTTCAGCGACCGCAGCAGGGATTACACTTCGGAGTGACGGTGTAAGGGACCGATGAAGCCGTGTGGCAGAGTTTTGCTGGAGTCCCCTTCAGGAAGCCCGGTCCTTAGCCCGCCAAAACCAACCCCTTGCCCGCGGGGCAGTACTCAGGCGCCATGCTCGACGTGCCGATCCTTATGGCCTGGAGCTTGGGAACGACCGAGGACGCCTGGCACGAAGATGCAGTGCCAGTGTCCGTTCTCATATGGCGGCGCAATTATCTGGCGTCAGATGGTTTGGACGGTGAGGGGACGCGATCTCCTTCCTCCAGATCAGGGAACGAGGGCGGGGTTGGTAGCCCAGGATGGCCATGAATGGCGACTAGAACCCGTGGAACGTTCAGCAGTGTGTTTGTGGGCGTATTCGACCCAGGGCAGCTGTGAGCTCCAGGTGTGGGGCTGGCGTGGTTGATGCCAACGAAGTGCCGCCTCCTATCTCCGGTGTGGCTCGCTCTGTCTGACCATTCTGGATGGAGGGTGAAACCAGGGAGAGGCTGGAGGTAGCGCCAAGAGCTCTTGCAGAAGGCCCCCGCCACACCTAGTAGAGCTGAACTGGGGGCTCTGTCTGACACGATGTCCGCGGGATGCCGTCGCAGGCAGAACACGTGTCGAAACAGGAGGTCGGCCGTCTCCCTGTGAGGCAGGAAGCTTTGGGGAGAGCGACGAAGTGGGCGGCTGGAAATACGGTCTCACATGATGGTCAGGATGGTGGAATTACCCTCTGACAAGGGCCTTAGACCGGTGACAAAGCCGTCATGGTGTGACCAGTGGACGGCTGGGATGCCGGTAGGGTGCTTGTAAAACCCGGAAGGGCGGCGGGTCGAGGTCTTGTTCCGGGCGCAAGTTGCACAACGCCCGAGACAACACGAGCGGACATCTCCCTTGTCCAATGGTTGGACCACCAAAAACGCCGACGGATTGAACGTCCAAGGTGCGCCGTGATACCTGGTGGCAGGTAAGCCGGGAAGGAGTGCGCCCCAGGTCAGAGCCTTGGAACCTGAACGCGTCAGGACGAACATCCGGTTAGGGGGGCCGAGACCGGAATCTGGCTGTTGCCTCTGTGCGCCGCACGCGGTCCCTCCCAGGTGAGAGTGGCGAGAGAAATGTGCGGTGGCAAGAATTGGTCTCGGCGGTCAGTGCCGGCGGTTCACAGGAAGTACAGGCGGCGACAGAGCATCTGGCTTGACGTTCCTCGGAGCGGACGATAGGTGAGGAGAAATACGACCCAAAGTATTAAGGCCCACCTGGCCTGGCGGGAATTTAGCCTCTTGGCAGACTGGATGTAGGCGAGATTGCGATGATCGGTCCAAACAAATGAATGGGAGCTCAGCGCCCTCCAACAATGCGCGCCACTCTTCCAACGCCAGCTTGACGCTAAGAGCTCTCGGTTGCCAACGTCGTAATTGCGCTCCGGTCTGGGGACAACCTTCGAGAGAAGGAAGGCGCAGGGATGGAGCTTGTGGTCGGCGGTGTGAACGTTGGAACAGAACCGCGCCCACTCCGGTGTCGCGAGGCATCGACCTCCACCACGAACTGGAGAGAAGGGTCAGGTTGGGTGAGGATGGGGGCGGAAACGAACCGCTGTTTGAGGCCCTGAAAGGCGGTCTCCGCCTCTGGCGTCCAAGCAAAGGAGGTCTTGGTGGACGTCCAAGGCGTGTAGGGGGGTGCCGCGATCTGGCTGTAACCACGAATAAACCGACGGTAGAAGTTGGCAAAGCCAAGGAACTGTTTGCAATCTCTTTGCGGGTTGGGGGGAGCGGGCCACTCAGCCACCGCCAGCCGAGACCTTAGAGGGGTCCATCTCAACCTGGCCCTGGCTGATTATGTACCCCAAGAAGGAGATGGAGGGGACGTGAAACTCGCACTTCTCCGCCTTCACGTACAGCCTGTTCTCCAACAACCTCTGCAGGACCAGTCGGACATGGACCCGGTGCTCCTCCATGGATTTGGAGAAGAATGAGTATGTGTCGTCTATGTAGACGAAAACGGTGGTGTTTCAACATGTCCCGGAGGACATCATTGACCAAGGACTGAAAGACAGCGGGGGCATTAGTGAGGCCGAAGGGCATTACCAGGTATTCGTAGTGGCCCAAAGGGGTATTAAAGGCCGTCTTCCATTCGTCGCCCTTCCGAATGCGGACTAGGTGATATGCATTGCGCAGATCAAGTTTGGAGAAGACGGAGGCTCCATGAAGGGGAACGAAGGCGGAACTGATGAGAGGTAACGGGTATTTGTTCTTGATGGTGATGTCGTTCAGACCACGGTAGTCGATGCAGGGGCGAAGCGATTTATCCTTCTTACTGACAAAGAAGAACCCCGCTCCAACAGGTGAAGACGAAGGACGGATAATTCCCGCGGCGAGGGATTCCCCTATGTACTCCTCCATAGATTCGCGTTCTGGGCGAGAAAGGTTGAACAGACGGCTGCTAGGAAGGGGGGCTCCGGGAAGGAGATCGATGGCGCAGTCATAAGGGCGGTGGGGGGGCAAGGTCAAGGCATGGGACTTACTGAAGACCGTTCCGAGGTCGTGATACTCTCTCGGGACGGAGGTCAGGTTAGGAGGTTCGGGGGCGGGCTCGAGCTCAGTCGTCCGAGGACCCTGAGCGGACCGCAAACACTGGGACAAGCAATGGGTACTCCACGACAGGATGCGCCCAGTACCCCAATCGACCTGAGGGTTGTGGATGCGCAACCAGGGGTAGCCGAGGACAACCTGGGAGAAGGGGCTGGAAATCACCAGGAGGGATATGGTCTCCTGGTGATTACCGGAGACAAGCAGGTTGAGCGGAACGGTGCGATGCTCCACCCGCGTGAGGGTCCTCCCGTCTAGGGCCTGGGTCTCGATCGGGAGATCGAGAGGGATGGTGTTGATCCTCAGACGCCTAACCAATTCCTGGTCGATGAAGCTGTCATCCGCACCGGAGTCCAAGAGGACGGAAAGCGGAAGGGATTGATCTCGCCACGAGAGGACGGCTTCAAGGAGGGGCGGGAGACTGAGGGACTACAAGAGCGGCTCGCCAGTATCCCTCGGATTACTGACGAGCCCGTTCTTTTCCCGAGAGGGCGGGACATCCGGATCGGAGATGACCTGAGGTACCGCAGTACAAACAAGCCCCCGATCGGAGGCGACGTTCCCTCTCCTCGGGAGTAAGGTGTGTGCGTCCAATCTGCATCGGCTCGGGGGAAGAGAACCGCACATTGGAAGGAGTAACGACGACCGGGTGGGATGACTGAGTCGCGGCCGGTGACTCGGAAGAGGGCGTGACCGAAAGTAGGAGAGCTTCTCTCTCTGCGTCTCTCGCGCAAACGATTGTCCATATGAATGGCGAGAGCAATGAGATGGTCCAAGTCCCTCGGTTCCTCCCCAGGAGGTTAAGCGGTCGTCCTTCAGCTCACTACTGAGTGCGTTTTGGAACGCCCCCTGCAGCGCTTCCTCGTTCCAGCCGCTCTCAGCCGCGAGGGTCCGGAACTCAACCGCAAAGGAGGCTACGCTGCGTGATCCCTGGCGAAGCTGTAGGAGACGTTGGGAAGCCTCCTTGCCCCGGACAGGATGGTCGAAGACCTTCCGCATGTCTTCAGTGAAGGCGCCGTAGTCGAAACAGACCTCAGACCCGCGTTCCCACACCGCCGCAGCCCACGCGAGAGCCTCGCCACTCAGCGAACCGATCAGGTAAGCAATCCTAGATCTTTCGGTGGGGTAGGTCTGGGGCTGCATCTCGAAGACAAGGGAACACTGAGTGAGAAAGGACCGGCAGGATCCAAGGTCCCCTCCGTAACGTTGGGGGGCTGGGATGGCCGGTTCCCGGGGAGAAGCCGACGAGCCCGGGGCGGGGACTGGTGGTTGTGGAGCGACGGGGAGCTGCGAACGGACAGCTAAGGTCAGCTCACGGAGGGCGGTGGTGATCTCCTGCAGGGCCTGATCGTGCTGGCCCAAGAGAGTCCCTTGGCGGGAGATCATGGCCCTAAGCCCCTCTGTGTCCGCTGGGTCCATGTTGGCCAGTTCGTACTGTTAAGGTACTAGGTAACTGGGACCCAAACGCTGAACACAGAGAGAGAGCGGAGACAGGGTCAAAGGGTAACGGAATTTATTGGGGCAATCGTTCGGGGGGTCAGGCGAGCGGAGTCCGGTACCGGGAGGGCAAGCGTGCAGGCGGGGCAAGGGACGAGTCGTCAGGCAGGCGAGGATCAGGAACCGGCAGGAGAGTCGGACAGGCAGGGGTCGGAGCGCAGGCAGGATAGTCAGACAGGCGGGGGTCGGAGAGCAGGCAGGATAGTCAGACAGGCGTGGATCAGGAACCGGGAGGTGAGTCAGACAGGCAGGGGTCGGAGAGCAGGCGGGGTAGTCAGACAGGCGAGGATCAGGAACCGGCAGGAGAGTCAGACAGGCAGGGGTCGGAGAGCAGGCAGGATCTGTAGATATGTAGAATGCTGGTAGGACCGCGAGAGACTGTGTAGACATCAAACGACGAACTGGCGTCGGAGGAACGGAGACTGCTGGCTTAAGTAGAGGACAGGTGATTGGGGATTGGAGACAGGTGGGTTGCTGGAGAGGACCAGTTACGACCCACGGCCACTAGAGGTGGGTGTTGGACCGCGTAGCGGGACGTGGCGTAACACTTTATATTGTTTAACTGTTTACTTTTGTGTGTGCAATAAATATCCAAGGATATGTTCAAGTACCTGTCTGTTCTACTCATTTCAGCTGACTTGTGAAAACTGCTCAGAAAAATCCAAATTCTTTGACATATAGCAACTTTTTTTAACACGCAAATAGTTACTTCCCAGGTAATTAGTTACTTTTATAATAAAGTAATTCAGTTACTAACTCAGTTACTTTTTGGAACAAGTAGTGAGTAACTATAACTAATTACTTTTTTAAAGTAACGTTCCCAACACTGCTTATGTCCCAAAATCCCACCGATCGTTCTCCAGATACTCTCCTTGTGATATATGTTGTGGTACAACTTGTTGGTCATGTCGTATAGCTCGACATGTTCACTTACAAGGACAACCAGTTGCTCCGTCGGAAAAGACTTTTTGGTTTGGGTCCGCCATTCTTCTTTCCTAGTGACGTTGGCCTAAGATTCTCGTTCATTTGGTCAGTGCTGTCAAAAAACTGCCTGACGTCGGGTGCTTTTTCTTTGGCGAGTTTGAAAACTTTTCTCAACTTGAAAACCACCCAGAGCGGTGAAAAACAACCCCCGCTGGCAGCGGTGTTTTTAAAAGCACCCAGGATGTTTTTACAAAAACACTCTATAGGAATATAATGTAAAACATCCACCCGCACCTGAAAAAAAAACTGCCCGTGTGAACACGCCCTTAGGTAGCATCGAAAGGTGAAATCGCAAGGCAGCATGGGTATATCCAAGCTACTGCTAGCCTACAATGAGACAAAAAATTATACTAGGCTACTATACAATTTAGCCTGAGGAAACTAGGACATTGACATGGAAGGTCCCATTGCTGCACCAATAAAATTCAACCACGATCCTTCATTAGCTGGACCGAGTCAAGTGCAGTTAGAACATGTTCACTTGAATGACTTGTGTTATTACTGTTGTGTTATTATATGGAATGAGAAGCGACTTTTATTTTGAATGCCGATCCCGCCGCCCAGCTCTGACAGCTTTTCCTTCAGCATCTCAGAGCCCCGAGCTGATTATTTTTGAGCCCCGAGCTGATTATTTTTGAGCCCGACGATTAAGGTAAATGCTAAATACTTTATTTCGATTCATTGTCTTCGTCAGTATAAGCTTATTCTGTTGACATAATTTGCCTTATTAGCACCATTTTTACCATTCTGCACTGTGCGCTGTGGTAGGCCTGTTCACCCTCACACTCACCCTCAGCACTACACAGTAGGCCTACAACAGAGTAGTGCCAGATACCATACAAAGTAGTGCCAAAGTAAGGACAAACAAAACACAAAAAGACAAATAGCAAAGACAAAATACAGTAAGTAAGTGTTTGTATAACAAATTTCATAAGGTTCATCACAGGTTTTTTTACTAGCGTCACTTTTTTTTGGATATGCCGCCATTTGCACGGACCCAAGTGACAGTATTACCAAATTCACACAGTAGGGCCTATATAAAAAGTGTTGGCCATTGAAGGTGTTGTACAGCCTAATGGGCTGCCGCACGCACAGCGCAGTGACTGCGTAACTGTTTTATTGTCATTATATGTAATAGATACCATTGTCAAATCACTTTAAATTCTTTATTTTTAATACAAAGCCAGCAGTTATTTTTCCTACATTCAAATCATTGTCTGCCTCTCATTTAGACATTCCACTTTGCTCCAGCAGCTGAACCTACTGGTCTTTCTCTCACTGTAGTCGACATTAGTTACTCTGTTTGTTACTATTAACCAGTCTCTTATAGGTGCTACATTATGGTAGTTTAAGTCAAGTCACTGTGCTGTTTCTGTAACCACGTTTGGCTTTCCCTCCCCCCCCCCGCCCCACCCTTTGTCTTCACCGTGGTGAAGTTAGTATGATGTTGGATATTCGACAGATTTATTCGGCCATTAATTTCCTATGGGAAAATTGCTTTTTTGCTCAAATAGGCTTCCCAGGTATTGGACCCCAGACACCCCAGACCAATGTAAGACCTGTCCTGACTATTTGTGGTACTAACACAACACACACCTCAATAAAAATTAATATTGTATGCACTTCCTATTTATCTATTTGATTTTTTTTAAAAATCCCATTCATTTTCCTAGGGAAACACGGCCTTTTTGCTTCAATAGCCTCCGAGTTATGGGACCCAGAGGCCCTCAGACCAATGTTAACTTTGTCTGCTCACTACTATGTGGTAATAACAACACACTCACCTTCACTAAAATTTAATATTTTCCACCACCTATTTTATTTAAATTATTTTAAGAACCCCACATTCATTTCCTATGGGAAATTGCTTTTTTGCTCATAGTCTTCCCGAGTTTATGGGACCCAGGCCCCCGACCAATGTAGACCTGTCCTACTAGTGTGGGTACTAACAACACACATCTCACTAAAAAAATAATATTTTTGCACCTCCTATTTTATTTAAATATTTTAAGAACCCCATTCATTTCCTATGGGAAATTGCTTTTTGCTCAATAGCTTCCCAGTTATGGGACCCAGAGGCCCTAGACCAATGTTAACCTGTCCTTCTTTGTGGTAATAACAACACACACCTCACTAAAAATTAATATTTTGCACCTCCTATTTTATTTTAAATATTTTAAGAATCACGCATTCATTTCCCTATGGGAAATTCGCTTTTGCTCCAATAGCTTCCGAGTTATGGGACCCAGAGGCCCCAGACCAAATGTAGACCTGTCCCTACTATGTGGTCTACTACAACAAGTCACTACACTCATAAAATTAATATTTTGCACCTCCTATTTTTTTTAAATTATTTTAAGTAATTCCATTCATTCCTCCTATGGGAAATGCTTTTTGCTCAATAGCTTCCGAGTTATGGGACCCAGAGGCCCCCAGGACGAATGTTAACTCTGTCCTACTATGTGGTCACTAACAACACACACCTCACTAAAAACTAATATTTTCTTACCCACCTGTTTTATTTAAATATTTTAAGAAATCCCATTCATTTCCTATGGAAAACGGCTTTTTGCTCAATAGCTTCGAGTTTATGGGACCCCAGAGGTCCCCGAGCCAATGTAGAGCCTGCTGTCCTACTATTGTGGTAGTGTACTAACAACACACAGGAGTGCCATCCTCACTAAAAATTAATATTTTGGACTGCTGCTCTGATGATTTATTTAAATATTTTTTAAGAATCCCATTTCATTTCCTTATATGGAAATTGCTTTTTGTGCTCTCGATAGCTTCCCAGTTTATGGGACCACAGAGGCCCTAGACCAATGTTAACCTGTCCTTCTTTGTGGTAATAACAACACACACCCTCACTAAAAATTTAATATTTTGCACCCTCCTATTTTATTTAAATATTTTAAGAAATCCCATTCATTTCCTATGGGAAATTGCTTTTTGCTCAATAGCTTCCGAGTTATGGGACCCAGAGGCCCCAGACCAATGTAGACCTGTCCTACTATGGTGTGGTACTAACAACACACACCTCACTAAAAAATTAATATTTTGTGCCCACCTCCTATTATTTAAATATTTTAAAGAATTCCCATTCATTTCCTATGGGAAATGCTTTTTGCTCATAAGCTTCCGAGTTATGGGTATGGGACCCAGAGAGGCCCCAGACGAATGTTAACCTGTCCTACTAATGTTAGTACACTACAACACCCTCACTAAAAACTAATATTTTCTACCACCTTTTTATTTAAATTATTTAAGAATCCCATTCATTTTCCTTATGGAAAACGGCTTTTTGCTCATAGCTTCCGAGTTTATGGACCCAGCAGAGGCCCCAGACCAATGTAGACCTGTCCTACTATGTGGTACTAACAACAACACACCTCACTAAAAAATTAATATTTTGGACCTCCTATTTATATTTAAATATTTTAAGAATCCCATTCATTTCCTATGGGAAATTGCTTTTTGCTCAATAGCTTCTGAGTTATGGACCCCAGAGGCCCCAGACCAATGTAGACCTGTCCTACTATGTGGTACTAACAACACACACCTCACTAAAAATTAATATTTTTGGACCGTCCTATTTATTTAAATATTTTTAAGAAATCCCATTCATTTCCTATGGGAAATTGCTTTTTGCTCAAAAGCTTCCGAGTTATGGGACCCAGAGGCCCCAGACCAATGTAGACCTGTCCTACTATGTGGTACTAACTAACAACACACCTCACTAAAAATTAATATTTTGTCACCTCCTATTTTATTTAAATATTTTAAGAATCCCATTCATTTCCTATGGGAAATTGCTTTTTGCTCAATAGCTTCCCAGTTATGGGACCCAGAGGCCCTAGACCAATGTTAACCTGTCCTTCTTTGTGGTAATAACAACACACACCTCACTAAAAATTAATATTTTGCACCTCCTATTTTATTTAAATATTTTAAGAATCCCATTCATTTCCTATGGGAAATTGCTTTTTGCTCAATAGCTTCCGAGTTATGGGACCCAGAGGCCCCAGACCAATGTAGACCTGTCCTACTATGTGGTACTAACAACACACACCTCACTAAAAATTAATATTTTGCACCTCCTATTTTATTTAAATATTTTAAGAATCCCATTCATTTCCTATGGGAAATTGCTTTTTGCTCAATAGCTTCCGAGTTATGGGACCCAGAGGCCCCAGACCAATGTAGACCTGTCCTACTATGTCGTAATAACAACACACACCTCCTTAAAAATTAAGATTTAGCACCTCCTATTTTCTTTTAATATTTTAAGAATTCCATTCATGATATACTAATCAAACACACCTTCATTTGTTTTCCCACTTTATTATGTGAACTTGCAAATTATATTTTAGCTTCAGACCTTTCTGTAATATTTCCTTCTTGCAATCCATGGCAATGAATCAGACTATGCACAGTATTGGTGTAAAGCGATTCTCAATCAACGCAGCTGTTGTGTTTTATACACTCAACAGAATCTTTTGGTAATCAGGCATTGATCTTCAGTCATTACGGTATAGCCTAGGGTTAAAGTAAGTGGAAGGGATCCAATATGAAAGTGTATATGGCTGTAACCAGAGAGAATAGATGAGGTGTGTGTGTGTGTGTGTGTGTGTGTGTGTGTGTGTGTGTGTGTGTGTGTGTGTGTGTGTGTGTGTGTGTGTGTGTGTGTGTGTGTGTGTGTGTGTGTGTGTGTGTGTGTGTGTGTGTGCCCCCTCCCCATTCATGCTTTCCACATTTTCTGATGTAAACACACCTTTTAAGTTTTTTTGTTTTTTTTAATCACATTTCTAAACAAAACCTGGCACTTGGACGAGGCACAATTTTCCTCAACCTTGTTCATCGGCATAAAACACACAGCCATTGCCTTTTTCTTGGACTTTCCTTTAACTTATTTTTGGTCCATGTTTCAAGCAAAGGTTATGGAACCACCGGTCACAATTATCACACTGGATCTGTTGAATTGAAAAAACAATTAATGATTTATTCATGTACATGACTTTGTCACTTGGTAGGACACTTAGGTTTAAGGGGTATGTCACCAGCATTGGGGAAGTTACTTCATTACGTTACTTTACTACCATGTGTGGAGTAATGCCTTATGTCACTTGTTAGTTTTGCGTTACCTGACCCTCCAGGTGAATTTAATTGAGCTGAAATGTCCTTACGGGGCAATTTGGTTCAAAACAGGTAAATAATAATTATAGTGATAATAATAATTTCCATTTATATAGCTCCCTTCTCAAACCCAAGGTCACTTCACATAGTGGAAATGAAAATACAACCACAAACAAACAACAATACAAAAAAAGAGAAAAACTAAACTAAACAAAGGGAGCCTCATAGAGCTATGTGTTTGGAGTGGGAGAGAAGTGATCATTAAACAGAAAGGTCTTGAGATGAGCTTTGAAAAAGGAAGAGAAGGACAGTTATGCCGCGATCCAGTTGTATGGAACTGGCCGTACGAGTCGTAAGGTGTAGGCCTAGGCTACATCTCCCAGCTGTCTTGCGGCATTTCACGGAGGCACGCCCCCTTTTGGTCATAATATCAACATTGCCTCTCGTTGTTCTGAGAGTAGACCGAGTAGAACAAACCCTGTTTTTGTTGGTTAGACTCAGGTCACCAAACCAGCAGATTATAGCAAAGGTTAAATTTGACTCAAAGAAAGTTTTCTGTGAACATTGAACCCCTTCAACTTTCTTGGCCTTTTTACATATTGCTATCAAAATTTAATTATCTTTGTTAATTAACTTTGTTACTAGTTACTACCAACACTGTATGTCACATTACGTTACAAAATGTAAGTGCTGCTCACAACAACTCACCCAGTCTGTAACGGGAGGTGCTTGTCCAGGGGGCTTGTCAGCTCCACACATCGAACAAGTCTCCTCATCAAAGACTGAAAGAAAGTGTATTTGCATGACACATTTAGGGCCCAATTTTGGGGATTTTATCGGCAAATGGTATGTGCCTTTTTTTAAACCCGCAAGAGGTGATTGGTGGAGACTGATATGGGCAAGGCCAGTGGCTAAGGGAAATTGCATTCGCCAATCACATTCACCAATTCTGTTACCATTTGCCGATATCATTCTCAAAATTGGGCCCTTAATCAGAATATATTTTGAATGCCTTAAGTTATTCAAAAAAAATTTATACTGCATTGTATACCTGATGATTCAAGGACTTGGAGAGCCATATCTCTCCTCGCCTCTTCCATGGCTCTCCTTTTTGTTGAGAAGTTCATTTTGGGGAACTCAGGGAAGGCTTCCATCACTGCTCTGGCCATCTGAATTAACAACACTAAAGTGATTGTCTTTCTCTTTTAATAGATAACTGAACCATTTGTCAACACATGCTTGGTGGGGAGGTTTTAGAATCACTGCTGCCAGCTACTAAATGGTTGCCTATGGGCATTCATGGTTCGTAAATGCCCATAGGCCGCCATTCTGAAGCAGGCAGGGGCGATTCTAAATTAGCCAAATACCCAGAGACAGGACCAAACGTCAACATTTCAGGGTCAACCATTCTATTTCATCCTAGCCAACCAAGAAAGGGGGCTCAAAGTACACAATAGTGAACTTATCCTTTAAAATCATCTTGTATATCTGTGGAAACACCCAAATATAAGCTTATCTCCACCATCACAAAAATTAAAGAAACATCATGTTTCCTCTATACTACATAGATCAACTTACTTCAACAACAATGACACCACAGCTGCAACCATCCCTTTGCACTGGGTGGGGCATCACTCCTCCTTTCCACTTCACATCCACCCAGTCAGTTTTCCCCTGATGTTTTCTAATCTTCAAGTATTCCCTGAAGAAATGTGATACTTTTCTTTAAGTGCTACCAAAACATTGTCCATCCACAGATACAATTTAGCAAAGTTTGTATTCAATTATAAGGTATATGGAAATATCTTCAAAACACCACAGCTGCCATTGTAGAATAAAAGTAAACATGATTGACATTTTAATGTTTAGAATCCTAGCTTGAATATTTACTGTAGTCTCTGAGCCGCATGGGTAGAGTCCTCAAGCTCAGAGGATGCTGGTGAGGGATCCATTTGGTACACAGTACCAGACTTTGCATGAATGTACTGAGAAAAAAGAGAGGGTATTCTTTAACTAGAGATGCAATTCCCAGAAATAGCAGGGAGAGTGCATGCAAAGCAAGAAAAAAGGTGATGGGTCAAAGTCAACTTAGAATCAAAGTTTCCCTATGCCAATTTCACAATCGCCAAATGAGTTGAGTGGATGAAATAATAAGCCAAGTACAGTTTCGGAAAAATACTGTATTGAGAGGTTGATGAGTATCCATCGCTGCATGTGGCGATCGATACACATGCAAACCAAATTTACCCACGGGTATGAATAAAGCAACCTTGACCTTGATACTCGCCGCAATACTTTATTTCACTATGTGAAAACCCACATTTGCATGAATGAATATTAATGAATCAACATACCAGCATGTTCCAGTGATTTTTGTTCACGTGGACAAATGACAGGATTCCGTCAAAGTTATCAAAGTTTACCTACAGCATGAAAAAAACAATGTTTCATGATGATTTTATGAACATGTTAGTTAGCTGTCCACCTATGATAAGTATAGTTAAGCAATAGATCATGACAGGCTGTGCGCGTCGGGCCGAACAACGCCCCTTAACAGTGGTATAATGAGCACATACCACTGACTGAAGTGATCTATTGCTATAATATAACGGTTACTATTATGGCAAAACGAAAGTCATAGACACACCACATTTAAAAAAAACAAACAAGAAAGTCAAAGTAGCTGTTTTATTAAAGAATACAAAAAAGTAGTCCCTCCTGGCTGCCTTCAAAATGCACGACGGTCGCTATGCAACACACTTTAGCGTCCCTCCGAGAGAAGGCTCCGCTAGAGCGGTACGCCGGCAATTTATCCTATGGAGCAGTTCACTCGCCGTGTGCCTAAGCTTTCGTTAGTCTCTCCATCGCCTTGCTCACTCTGGGAGTAACAACATTTACACCCTCTCCATCATTCAACATATTTTTACTTTGTAACTGTTTCTACTTCCAGGCGCGGAGTGATATGCAAACTTTCACAAAATGATTGGGCGTCATAGCAGTTATGCATACGCTTATTATACAACAGTTAGGAACCAATCAGATCGCTGGATTCAAGCCACCCGTTGTATAATATAGTATATATAACAGCACAATATGTGTTGCAGAAAGGAAATGAGTGTGCAATAACACTTAAAACGCACTTATCCTTTACGACATCTTAATGACACATCAAAATGGTACCACTTTACTTGAGGTCTAAAAAATGTATTCATTATACTGTAATAGTGGTGTCATGAAAGCCAGTTCTGTGAAATATCCTGTCACACAATTATCTAACCAAGTGCTAGAGTTTGTCTGTAACCTTGCACATCTAATTGTAATAATGATTATGTCATCATGTCAAAAAGAGGTGTATTTTCTGTGTATGTTAAGTTTTCATGACAAAGTTCATGACAAAAGTCATGTCACTCTTATGTAGATACCTTCAAATAAAGTGTTACCTTCTCATCAGTTATTTCATGCACTGTAGTAATTACCCATCACGCAACACACCGTAAAATGCACAAACATACACTGAACATATTACCTTCGGTAAAGTGTGGCGACATGTAGTAGCTCTGTCACCAAATAAAAGTACACCTGCGGTGTAATAATCCATTAAGTAAATGGTGTCCACCACGTTGTACGTGAAGGCACTGAGATGCATCAATCCCTGAATTATCTGATAAACACAACATAATATTTGATTAGCATTAGCACACAGCATCACCATATGAACACAAACTAGTTTCTTCGGCCATTGAAATTAATAACGAAGTTATGGCCTACTGTTGGCTTATCATGAGATCACCACTGGCTTCATCTCAGTGGTTTTCCATGTACAACAGAAAGAAAGACAGGTAATAACAAAGAGGGATAGTATGTCTGTCTATCTGCCTGCCTGCCTGTCTGTGTGTGTGCGTGTTGTGATATCCTTAAGTGCCAAGGTATCACCACAGTTTTAATGTACTTCAACTGATGTCTTTATTCCAACTGTGGACAAACGCAGACAACAAGCTCTTGGCTAAACTTCTTGCTCTGCCTATTGTTCTGTACTAGCTTGTTTCTTAGCTCCAGAACGTTAGCCCCCTTTATAGGATATATTAATGCTTGCATGTTAATGCTTTTTCACATTGACATTATTACGTGTGTGTGTGTGTGTGTGTGTTGTCTGTGTGAGTTAATGGAGGTCTTCAGTCCTCCAAATACATCAGTTTGAAGGACTACAAATTGAAAGACAGATAGACTAGCAGTGAGAGGAAGAGCTTTTAATATGCCTACCTCTCCTGTCAACCACAGGTGGGGTCGTAGACACCGTAGATCAGTGTGGTGGATGAAGAGGCTCCGACCCTTCACTTGGGATGGCAGGGTTGCAACAATTATCTCTGTTCCCCTCTTTTTCCACAGCAAGTTTAACTGAAAGTCAGAATTAACATTGAAATCCATGTAGCAATTAAGGTCTATGATCTATGGTTTAAGTGTACGATGTGAAATGTGAGGTTCTATTAGTAATTATATTGCATCCTCATTGTCTCTACCTAGGGCAATGAGGAGGAAAAAAAACATTTTCATTTTCATGTCCTTTATCTTACACACCTGTCATTTTAAAAAAACGTCCACATTACTTACCTTGTGCATCTTCAACCCGTTGGATTCTGCTCCACTTTTATGATCTTCTTGGTCTTGGGGGTTTGGAAGGTTTTTTGGAGGATTGAAATGTTTTGATTTGCCGCTTTGAACTGCCAGAAGAGGTGTCCCTCTAACACCATTGCCTCTTTCTGGGTCATCTTGCCAGCTTAACAGAGCTTTGAAGTTTCTCTCAGTACATCATTGGCAGGCTTTTGTTGAATCACATGTTCCAACATACCTCCCCTGCACTGAGGCAAAACATTTTAGAGACAAACTCTGCAGGTCTAAGGTATTTTCTTTT
>OLKM01005512.1:0-16909 GCA_900291075.1 Melanogrammus aeglefinus | reverse complement strand
TGGACGACCTGGAGGTCACTCTGGGCCAGTGGGAGTATCGCCACTGACTGGAGAACAAGGTGCGACCTCTGACTGTATGCCGCCTACCTTCACCTACCCACTCTCCTGACCATCACCATGTCTGCCTGTCTACCTGAACCCACCTCTCCTACTGTCTACCGTCTGCCTGAACCCCGACCTCTCCTACCTGTCTACCTGTCTGCCTGACCCCGACCTTACCTACCTGTCTAACCTGCCTGCCGGTCTTCCCGACCCGATCTCTCCTCCTGTCACCGGTCTGCCGACCCCGACTCTCCTACACAATGTCTACCTTCTGCCTTGATCCCGCAACCCTCCTACCTCGTCTGCCTGTTACCTGACCTGAACTCTCCTACCTGTCTGCCTGTCTGGCTGACCCGACCTCATCTACCTGTCTACCTGACCCCGACTTCTCCTACATGTCTGCCTGTCTACCTGACCCTGACCTCTCCTACCTGTCGTCCTGTCTACCTGACCCGAGCTCTCCTACCTGTCTACCTGAACCAACCCTACCCTACCTTTGTGTGTGTGTGTGTGTGTCCAGGTGAAGAACCTGGGCCATGAGATGGCTGTGCTGGATGAGTCGGTCTCGTCCCTGACCCGGGAGAAGGCAGCACTCCACGAGGTCCACCAGCAGGTGCTCCACGACCTGCAGGCTCACCAGGCAAGCTCTCCGTTACTCATAAGCACAAGACCGCCTGGAGCAGCACGTGGAGGAGTAGACAACCTCCTACCTGTCTGTTGATCAACACCTGTCTCTGTCACACCTGTCTGCTATCCACAACCTGTGGCTATCACACCTTCTCTGTTCTGTTATCGCACCTGTCTGTCTGTTATCACAACCTGTCTGTTAACCTCCGTTGCTGTCACACCCTTCTGCTTTATCATACCTGCCTGTTCTGCTATCACACCTCTCGTTATCATACCTGTCTGTCTTTATTATAGCTGTCTCGCTGTTATTAAACGTCAGATGCCTGCCTAGCCTGTCGTCTGTTTGCGGACCTCCTGTTGCTCCAGCCCTTGTTCTGAGACGGGTGTTAGAATGTCTGGCTGTGTTCACACAGACTGTGACGGTGAGCTCTAGCTAAACACTTCCCCCCCCCCCCGTGCCAGCTGGAATCTCCCTGCAGCAGGAGAAGAAGCTGCCGCACCGAGCTGGACGAACCAAACGAAGACGGAGGGGATCTGAAGCTGCCATGTGAGTCGTCAGCGACCTGGAGGTGAGAAAGGAGCACCTGGAGGAGAAACTGAAAAAGTAGGAGACCGTCTCTGCACCTCCCGTGGAGCTGTGGACATAGAAACACTCGTGGTACACCTGTTTGTGTCCAAGTAACAACCTTGAAATGGTCTCTGGTTCCCCCCCCTGAAGAAGGACTTTGAGCTGTCCCACTCCAGGCCCAGGTGGAGGATAACAGAGTCAGGTACTCTAGCACCAGAAGAGTGATTAAAGACTGCAGGTTGGTCCACACACACAAATGATGACCGCATCCTCCCATAGCTTCTCTGTCCCGAGACGTTGGGGCGGAGAGGATGATGGTGTGGTGTGGTGGTGGTGGTGTGGTGGTTGTGGTGTGTGGTGTGGTTGTGGGTTGGTGGTTGATGGTATGGTGTGTCCCGGTGGTGTAAGGTGAGGATGAGGATGAGGATGATTGATCTATGATGATGATATGATGATGATGATGATGATGAGTGATGATGAGTGATGATGATGGTGTGGTGTAGTGGTGTGGTGGTGAATTATGATGATATGAATGAGTGATTGATGATGATGATGATATGATGATGATGATATGAATGGTGGTGTGGTGGTGGTGGTCTGGTGGTGTGATGATAAGGTATGATATAAGGATGATGATGATGATGGTTAGGTTGTGTGTGATGTGATGATGATATGAGGTGGTAGCTCGATTGGTGGTGTGGTGGTCTGTGGTGTCTCGCATAGATGATGATGATGATATGTGATGATGATGATGTATGATGATGATGTGATGGTGATGATGATTGATGATGATGATGATAAGGATGATGATGATGATGATGTCGGTCGCCTCGGTAGGTGGTGGTGGTGATGATGATAAGATGAGATGATGATGATGGTGTTTTGTGATGCAATGATGATGATATGATGGTGTGGTGATGTGGTTGGTTGGTCGTGGTCTGTATATATGTGATCTGATGATGATGATGATATGATGATGGTATGGTATGATGATGATGTGATGGATGATGATGAATAAGGATGATGTGATAGATGAATGATGTGGTGGTGTGTGGTGTTGGTGTAGTGTGGTGATGATGATGGTGATATGATGGTGTGTTCAGACTCGTATCGAGGAGCTGGAGGAGGCATGAGCAGAGCGGCTGTGGCGAACGAAGGGCTGAAGCGCAGAGGAACGTGTTGGCGAAGGAGCTGGAGGAGCTGGGAGAGAGACTGGGAGGCGGAGAAGAGGCTTCTGCTGCTCAGATCGCCCTCAACAGGTCCCGCTCCTCCCTACGCACCTCCACTACAACCCCCCGACGCACCTCCACATTCCGCTCCCGACGCACCTCCTCATTCACCTCCCGACGCCACCTCCTCATTCACCTCCTTAACATGCCCCAAGACACCTCCGGCGCGCACCTCCTCGCACCTCCTCATTCACCTCCCGACGCACCTCTTCAGTCAGCTCCCTACGCACCTCCTCATTCACCTCCCGACGCACCTCCTCATTCACCTCCCGACGCACCTCCTCATTCACCTCCCGACGCACCTCCTCAGTCAGCTCCCTACGCACCTCCTCGTTCACCTCCCTATGCACCTCCTCGTTCACCTCCCTACGCACCTCCTCATTCAGCTCCCGACGCACCTCCTCATTCACCTCCAGACGCACCTCCTCATTCACCTCCCGACGCACCTCCTCAATCACCTCCAGACGCACCTCCTCATTCACCTCCCGACGCACCTCCTCATTCAGCTCCCTAACTCCCCTTTAACTGGTCCTGGCTCCTCCCTCCTTATTCACCTCCCCACTTCCCTAGTACTCTTAGTACAAGAGTACTTAGAGTACTAAGACACTATACTACTAAAGAACTAGAGTACTAAAGTACTACATACTAAGAGTACTTTCAGTTCGAGCATACTTTAGAGTACTAAAGTATTAAGGGTACACATCATCTGGCAATACTACTTATGGTACTTAACAGGAACCACAGTACTAAGATACTACAGTACTAAAGTGCCTCCGTCCCCAAGGCGCGCGAGGCGGACTCCTGAAGGTGCGGCGGAGCTCGAGGACAGGCTTCTCACCACGAGGCCACGGCGGCCGGGCTGCGCAGGAAGCACGCGGAGGCGGTGACGGAGCTGGGCCAGCAGATGGAGGTGCTGCAGCGGGGGAAGCTCCGCCTGGAGAAGGAGAACGCCGAGGCTCGTCTGGAGGCCGACGACCTCAACGCCCACCTGGAGACGCTCACCAAGGCCAAGGTCTGACGCACACACACACACACGCACACACACGCACGCACGCACGCGCGCACGGACACACATGATGCTCAAGTTCATATTTTATATTATTGATCATTTGTTCGTGATTATAAAAAGCAACCGATGGAAGCGACACGTGTTGTAATGTGTGTGTAGACTGTAAGTTTGTGTATATGCATATAATGTGTGTATATGTGTGTATAATGTGTGTGTGCTTGTGTATATAATGTGTGTGTGTGTTTGTGTTTATAATGTGTGTGTGTATGTTTGAATAATGTGTGTGTATGTTTGAATAATGTGTGCATGTGTATATAATGTGTTTGCAGACCGTACGTGTTTGTGTATAAAGTATATGAGCTGAGTGTGTTTAGTGTGTATAATGTGTGTTTAATGTGTGTTGATTGAACGTGTGTGTCTATCGTGTGTTTAGATTGTACGTGTGTATATACTGTGTATAATGTGTGTAAAATATATGTGTTTACCGTGTGTGTAGACTGTACGTGTGTATAGTGTGTATAATGTGTGTATATTCTGAGTATAATATGTGTTTACCGTGTGTGTAGACTGTACGTGTGTATAGTGTGTATAATGTGTGTATAACATGTGTATAATGTGTGTTTAACGTGTCTAACGTGTGTGTAGGCCGGGGTGGACAAGATGTGCCGGCTGTATGAAGACCAGCTGAGCGAGAGTAGGACAAGAGCTGACGAGCTGCAGAGACAGACGAGTGACCTGACAGCCCAGAACGCCAGAGCTGTCACAGAGACAGGTACACACACCAGACACACACTATACTGTACACACACAAACACACACACACACACACACACACACACACTCACACACACCATACAGAGACAGATGAGTGACCTGACAGCCCAGAACACCAGAGCTGTCACAGAGACAGGTACACACATCAGACACACACTATACTGTACACACACACACACACACACACACACACACACACACACACACACACACACACACACACACACACACACACACACACACACACACACACACACACACACCATACAGAGACAGACGAGTGACCTGACAGCCCAGAGCGCCAGAGCTGTCACAGAGACAGGTACACACATCAGACACACACTGTAACACACACTATACTACACTCCCACTCACTCATACACACATGAGACACACACTGTAACACACACTGTACTATACACACACTCACTCATACACACACTAGACACGCACTATAACACACACTATACTATGTACACACCCACTCGTACACACACCAGACACACACTGGAACATACTATATACTACACACACATACAAACACACACACACTCACACACTCTCACACACACACGCACACACACTAAAACTATACACACACACACACACACACACACACACACACACACACACACACACACACACACACACACACACACACACACACACACACACACACACACACACACACACACCGTAACACCCTCCCTACTATGCACACACACTGTAACACACTACATACTACACACATACACACACAGATCAGTCAGCAGAACAGAGTTGATACTAGAGTTATAAAACCAGACGAGACCAGACCATACCCATAGGAGAAGAGTTCGAGACTATTGAGTCGTCGCTGAGCAGAAGTCCTTCCCTCCGGTCGTTAGTCATCATCTATCTCTCACCCACCACCAAGCGATACAGCCGCGCTTGGAGGAGGGGAATGCTCTGATTGGTCAGCTCCAACGTTCCAAGGCGGGGCTTATTCAGAACCAGGACGACCTGAAGCGACAGCTTGAGGAGGAGAGCAAGGTGACCTCACCCTTCCATGACCCTCACATCACCTCACTCCACCACACCTCACCCTCACCCTCACCTCACGCTATCCTCACCCTCAACAAACCCTCACCCTCACCAGCCTCGTGTCTGTCGGCAGGACAAGATGGCCGCCGAGCCGCTAGTTGAACCTCCTGTGTGTGTGTGGGTGTGCGCGTGCGTGCGTGTTTGTGTGTGTGCGCGTGTCCGTCCCTGTGGGTGCAGGCGCGCGTGGCGCTGGCCCACGCGGTGCAGGCGGCGCGCTGTGACGCGGCGGTGCTCCGGGAGCAGCTGGAGGAGGAGACTGAGGGGAGGGCGGAGCTGCAGCGGGCGCTGACCGCCTCCAACAGCCAGGTGGCGACCTGGAGGACCAAGTACGAGATGGACGCCGTGCACAAGGTGGAGGAGCTGGAGGACGCCAAGTAGGTCACCAGGGTGTAGTACTGTAGGACTATAGTGTAGTACTGTAGTAGTACAGTAGTAATATTGTAGTATTACTGTAAACTGTATTACTACTGCCTAGAACCACTTCTACTGTACTACTACTTTAATACTGTAGTACTAATGCCTAGAACAGGGGTGCATTTTGAGAACCATTGGCCTAGAACCCCTACTACTGTAGTACTACAGTACTACAGCAGTACCACAGTACTGCTGTACTACTGTAGTACTACAGTGTGGTACTACAGTAGTACAACAGTACCACAGTACTGCTGTGGTACTGCTACAGTAGTACAGCAGTACCACAATACTGTTGTACTACTGTAGTACTACAGTGTGGTACTACAGTAGTACAGCAGTACCACACCACCACAGTACTACTCCTCAATGGGAGGAGCTTGAGGCTCTGTGGCGCGGGACTGAGGGGCTGCTTCCTGTCCGACAGGAAGAAGCTGGTGGTGCGTCTGCAGAGCAGCGAGGAGGCCCTGGAGGCGTCCCGGCCCCGGTGGTCCTCCTGGAGAAGAGCGTCTGCGGCTCCAGACGGAGGTGGAGGACTTGGCGGTGGAGCTGGAGCGCTCCAACGCCGCCGCGCTCGCCCTGGACAAGAAGCAACGCCACTTTGACAAGGTACCAGCAGCAGCCAATCACAGCAAGGCTACTTGGGGGGGTCAGGTACCAGCAGCAGCCAATCACAGTGAGGCTAGCGAGAGGGTCAGGAACCAGCAGGAGCCAATCACAGCGAGGATAGCTGGGGGTAAAGTGGCCCTCTAGAGGAACACATGTCTCCTCTCCATCTTATCTTATGACCAGCCGTCATAGAAGCCTTGAGGTTCTCACCAAGGTCTTGCAGTGAGAGTATAGCAGTGAGACAGCCACTGGGTATGGGTTGCAGTGAGACAGCCTGTGTGTTGCAGTGAGACATGCTGTATGTTGCAATTAGACATCCTGTGTGTGTCAGTGAGACAGCCTGTCTAGTGTGTGCAGTGAGACAGCCTGTGAGTGTCAGAGAGACAGCCTTTGGGTGTGTTGCAGTGAGACAGAGTGTGGGTGTCAGAGAGACAGCCTTTGGGTGTGTTGCAGTGAGACAGAGTGTGGGTGTCAGTGAGACAGCTGCAGTGAGACAGCCTGTGGGCGGCAGTGAGACAGCATGTCTGGTGTGTTGCAGTGAGACAGCCTGTGGGTGTGTGTGGCAGTGAGACAGCCCGTGTGTTGCAGTGAGACAACATGTGTGTTGCATTGAGACAGCCTGTGGGTGTATTGCAGTGAGACGGGGTGTGTGTGGCAGTGAGACAGCCTGTGAGTGCCAGTAAGACAGCCTGTAGGTGTCAGTGAGACAGCCTGTAAGTGGCAGTGAGACAGCCTGTAGGTGTCAGTGAGACAGCCTGTGAGTGTCAGTGAGACAGCCTGTGAGTGTCATTGAGACAGCCTGTGTGTGGCAGTGAGACAGGGTGTGTGTGGCAGTGAGACAGCCTGTGAATGTCAGTGAGACAGCCTGTGAGTGTCAGTGAGACAGCCTGTGGGTGTCAGTGGACAGCCTGTCTGGTGTGTTGCAGTGAGACAGCCTGTGGGTGTCATAGACAGCCTTTGTTGCAGTAGACAGCCTGTGTGTGGCAGTAAGACAGCCTGTAGGTGTCAGTGAGACAGGGTGTGTGTTGCAGTGAGACAGCCTGGGGGTGTCATTGAGACAGCCTGTGAGTTGCAGTGAGACAGCCTGTGAGTGTCAGTGAGACAGCCTGTGAGTGTCAGTGAGACAGCCTGTCTTGTGTGTTGCAGTGAGACAGCCTGTGTGTTGCAGTGAGACAGCCTGTGGGTGTCAGTGAGACAGCCTGTGAGTGTCATGAGACAGCCTGTGTGGCAGTGAGACAGCCTGTTGAGTGTCAGTGAAACATCCTGTGGGTTCAGTGAGAGACAGCCGGTGGTGTGCAGTGAGACAGCCTGTGCCGTGTCAGTAGACAAAGCCTGTGTGTGCAGGAGACAGCCTGTGAGTGCAGTGTGAACACCTGTCTTGCGTGTTGCAGATGGTGAGCGAGTGGAAGCTGAGGCTGGAGGAGAGCCAGACGGAGCTGGAGGGCTCTCAGAGGGAGGGCCGCAGCCTGAGCACGGAGCTCTTCAGGCTGAAGAACAGCTACGAGGAGGCCCTGGAGCAGCTGGAGACGGCCAACAGGGAGAACAAGAACCTCCAGGGTGAGGACCTCCGTCCCTCTCCCTGTCTGCCTCTCTCAGTCTACCTCTCCCCCCTCGCTCTGTGACTCTCCCTCTCTCTCGGTCTCGTGTGTTGGAGACGTTAGAGATGTTAGAGGTGTTTTGGGATGTTGGAGATGTTGGGATGTTGGGAGATGTTAAGATGTTACAGATGTTACAGATGTAAGAGATGTTAGAGATGTCACAGATGTGCTGAGACATCAGAGATGTGTGTGTCTGCAGAGGAGATCGTGGAGCTCACAGAGCAGATCAGTCGAGAAGGGAAGACCATCCACGAGCTGGAGAAGATCAAGAAGGTTCTGGATGTGGAGAAGAGCAACATCAGAGCTGCTCTGGAGGAGGCAGAGGTAACCGTACTTCTGACAACCTCCATCCCCCAACCTCCGTCTTATAACCTCCTCCTAGTGTGGTTATTAAAGTGCCCACGGTTCTCAAGAGGAGAGCAGTTGGGGTACTAACGTTCCACGGTTCTCTAGGGAACTCTGGAGCACGAGGAGAGCAAGACTCTGAAAGCCCAGGTGGAGTTCCATCAGATGAAAGCAGAGGTCGACAGAAAGATCTCAGAGAAGGACGAAGAGATCGACATCCTCAGGTAACCAAAACAAACCAAACCAACAACCGTAAACTTGGACAAACCGTTAGAGTTTCCAATTTGTTCGTAAATTCGAACAAATTGAGTGTACGATGAAGAAATATGAGGGAGGTTCCAAAATAGTAGTGAGCTTCTCTCTTCATGCTGAGGAGCATGAGATCATTGAAACAATACATTATAAACTATGTACATCTTCTATATTGATTGTGATGGTGCGTGGCAGGCGTACTCACCAGCGCTCCCTGGAGGCCATGCAGACCAGCCTGGAGGCGGAGCTGCGTTGCCGTGGCGAGGCAGTCCGCCTCAGGAAGAAGATGGAGGTGGATCTGAACGAAATGGAGCTCCAGCTGAGCCAGGCCAACCGCCAGGCCGCTGAGAGCATGAGGCTCACCAGACACCTGCAGGCACAGGTAGGCCCCCCCATACTCACCTGTAGACACAGGTACGCCCCCCCATACTCACCTGTAGACACAGGTACGCCCCCCCATACTCACCTGTAGACACAGCTACGCCCCAACTACTCACCTGTAGAGACATGTAAGCCCCAAATACTCACCTTTAGAGACAGGTACGCTCCTCATACTCACCTGTAGAGACAGGTACGCCCCAAATACTCACCAGTAGAGACAGGTACGCTCCTCCTGGTGTGTCCAATAGTTAATAGGACTAACTAGCTGGTTGGTGGGTCCAGGTCCACTATATAGGACTTACTAGCTGGTTGGTGTGTCCAGGTGAAAGAGCAACAGGTGGAGCTGGATGACAAGTTCCAGCTGATCAATCAGCTGAAGGAGCAGGTGGTGTTGGTGGAGCGTCGCTGTTCGCTGCTCCTTGCCGAGGAGGCGGAGCTACGGAGTGCTCTGGAACAGTCTGACCACGCCCACAAGATGGCTGAACACGAGCTAGTAGAGGCCATCGAGAGAGCCAACCACCTCAACACCCAGGTGAGACCACGTGGTACACACACACACACACACACACACACACACACACACACACACACACACACACACACACACACACACACACACACACACACACACACACACACACACACACACAAACATAGTCTGTGTGGATATGGTGACCCTGACCCGTTGACCTTTGACCCCGGCAGGTGTCTGGCCTGGTGGCCGTGAAGCGGAAGCTGGAGGCGGAGCTGGTGGTGCTGGTGGGGGAGTTGGAGGAGGCCGTACAGGAGGGACGCTCCACCAGCGACAAGGCCAAGAAGGCCCTCACCGACGTGAGCCACCTAAAGCCACCACTAACCACTTACCAATAACCGCTGACCACTAACCAGTAACCATTAACTACTGACCACTGAATACTAACCACTAACAACTAATCACTAATAACTAACTACTAACAACTAACCACTTTATACTATCCACCCACGCGACTAACCATTGAATACTATCTATTAACCACTAACTACTAACCATTGAATACTATCTACTAACCACTAACTACTAACCATTGAATATTATCTACTAACCACTAACTACTTACCAATACAACTCCTGCTGCTCCTCCAGTACAACATGTACCTTCATCATTTTCTCCTCCAGTAGAACATGTGTCTTCATCATGTTCTCCTCCAGTACAACATGTACCTTCATCATGTTCTCCTCCAGTAGAACATGTGTCTTCATCATGTTCTCCAGTAGAACATGTCTTCCTCATGTTCTCCTCCAGTAGAACATGTGTCTTCATCATGTTCTCCTCCAGTAGAACATGTGTCTTCATCATGTTCTCCTCCAGTAGAACATGTGTCTTCATCATGTTCTCCTCCAGTAGAACATGTGTCTTCCTCATGTTCTCCTCCAGTAGAACATGTGTCTTCCTCATGTTCTCCTCCAGTAGAACATGTGTCTTCATCATGTTCTCCAGTAGAACATGTCTTCCTCATGTTCTCCTCCAGTAGAACATGTATCTTCCTCATGTTCTCCTGCTGCTCCTGCAGGCGGCCCTGATGGCCGAGGAGCTGAAGAAGGAGCAGGACAGCACCACGGTGTTGGAGAGGATGAAGAAGAACATGGAGACCACTGTCAGAGGTACCTGTCTCCTGTCCACCTGTCTGTCATACCGTTCACCTGTCTATCATTCTGTTTACCTGTCTCCATAGGGTGTACCTGTCTGCATACTTTCTACCTGTCTCCATACTGTCTACCTGTTTCCATACTGTCTATCTGTCTCCATACTGTCTAACTGTCTCTATCCTGTCTACCTGTCTCCACACTGTCTATCTGTCTCCATACTGTCTACCTGTCTCCATACCATCTGTCTCCATACTGTCTACCTGTCGCCATACTGTCTATCTGTCTGCAGACTGTCTACCTGTCTCCATACTCTCTACCTGTCTACAGACTCTCTACCTGTCTACAGACTCTACCTGTGTGAATAAGCTACAGGTCCTGATGTTGTGTGTTTGTGCTCCAGACCTTCAGGTGCGTCTGGATGAGTCGGAGCAGATGGCGCTGAAGGGAGGGAAGAAACAGCTCCACAAACTGGAGAGCAGAGTGAGTGACGCCTTCAAACATCCAACCAGAGTCTGAGTGAACCAGAGTGTCTGAGTGAACCAGTGCCTGTGTACCAGGTGACACTACCTGTCTCAGTGTGCTACCAGGTGAGGTAGCTACCTGAGTGTTATCACCTGTGTTACCAGGTGAGCCTACCTGTCTGAGTGTATATTAACCTGATACCAGGCGTGAGTCTAGTCAGGTGACTCAATCCTGACCTATCTACCCGTTGTTACTCATGTGTACCTGGTCTGAGCGTGCTGAGAAGAGTTAATACCTGTGTGACAGGGTACCTGTCTGAATGTTATCACCTGTGTGACAGGTGAGGACTGAACGCCATACTGCTGCGGTAGAAGAAAGAGAGTAGCGTGAGGGCCCAGCGTTACGAAGAAGTCAAGGACTACCTCCAGTCAATCTGCCTACTCGTTCACTCTACTGCTCCTACTGTTTAAGATGTCTACTCATACTGCTCTCATTCTGCCTGCTATCGGTCTGTATAACAGACTTTAAGACTTCTCTTTTAACGTCTCTGACTCCTACTGCTCTTCACTCTGCTCTCCTGTCTGTTTAACAGACTATTAATACTGAGATACTCTGTGTTAAACATCTCTTGAAATTCTACGTCCCTCACCTCTGCTGCGTCCTTTCGTAACATCTCACACATACCGACCTCTCACTGCTTCTCCTTTCTGCTTCTACATACTACACACATGATCCTCTACTGCCCTTCACTCTATTGCTCTCCCAACTGTTTAACATCTCTCACTCTAGTTTGATACAGTGGAGAACTAGATACTGCGATGATTCTATCCTGTATGTTTACAATTAATAAATCTCTTGTCCTAAAATTCTACGTATTTCATCATTTCATTGGCTAATGTCAAGTCTGAGCATACTACAATATAGTCATTTACTGCTTGTCATCTTACTGTTTTCAACAGAGGAGTACCAGAATCATCGATCTTCACATGTAGACTCTCATATAAACACTGCATCCAAATCAAGCTATGAACCTGCATCACTAGAACACTCGGAATCTATATGAGACATGTTGTTATATTTAGTCTTAACATCGATACTCCCCAGATAGAGTAGAATTACTGATGTTATATAGTATACATATGTATTTAGCAGAATCATGGTCTACTTCTGCTCATGTCTGTTTTCCTACAGAGAAGAATAAGCTCGTAAGCGACCATTATGGTCTGAACTATATGTAAATATCTCCTAATAACTACACGTCACAATACACATGATAGACCCCAATAGCGTCTAAGACTACAAGCTGGTCGTGCATGTGGTGGAATGAACGCTTGTTGGTGCGTGCTCTTCCCTTTTACAGGATTCGTGCCGGAAGGTTGTGTTTTAGTTAGGAGAGCATCGATAATCCCCAGATAGAGGACAATACTGAAGCTTGGTAGTACCAGTTAATACATAGCATCATATTATTAATGACAGTAATCTCATCTCTACTCTCTTGTTGAAAAGAAGTTGGACCCAACCACAGAGCCTATATCCAGAGGTCCGTTCCTGTTTTGTGCTAGTACAATGAAATCCCCGACTTCTCTGTGCAGAAAGAGAGAGTGTTTATGGGGAACTTTATAATGTTCTTCCATAACTACATGATGAAAATGACACATGATAAGACCCAAACTGAACCAACTGTGTTTTGATCCCGCAGGAAAGCCCTCATACGGTAATAGGTAATGACGCATGTGTGCGTGCTGCTGTTTCCACTAGGACAAGGAGCGACCGTCGTGAGCAGCAGCAACGTGACGCGCGTCAGAAGATGCAGCACGAGCTGGACATGCGGAGTAGCGCGCGGGCATGGCGGAGGGACCACGTCAAGCAAGCTTGCTGTCCGGAACCCCTGGCGAGCAGACCACCAAGGTGGCTATGGTGGCTTGTGTGTGTGGGTGTACGCACATTTTATGTTTATAAAACAATCCTATGAAGCACTGGTGTGACCTGTGGATATTGCCATGGAAACAGAAACACTGTTACATTAACTGGCAATATAATTCCTGGTGACTGCTTCTCTGCGTCTCCAGATCAGTGGACGTAGAGTGAGCAGTATCATGGCGGACCGCTGCTTCTCGTGTGTGCGTGCACGCTTGTGTGTGTGCTGCGCACTGATGCGACGTGCTTGTTGCGTTGCGATGGTCTTTCGCCCGGATGATGTGCGGAGTTTCAAAGGTCGATCCCGTAACTGTTTCGCATTAGTGTTGTACTGTCTACAGTAACCAACACAATATCTTCCATGGAGGACCCCTCGATTGACAGCGGATTCAAATTAAAGGTAATCTCGTTCAAAGAGTCAGCTATGGGAATAGATAGATTGACGTGTTATAAGTTGATCACATCGATGGAGGTTATGAGTTGTTATTTTAAAGTGTGGTCACAGGTCAATCTATTATAGGGCATTGTGAATAAAAGCTCTTGTCTGCTGCATGGATGCTTTATGTGAAAAGTTTGGTGCTTGTTAGTTGCGTGCGCATTAAGCATAATAGTTTGTGTAGTTGCTTAAGTGCTTGTACGAATAAAGTGTTGCGTGTTTCGAACTTGCACAACTGACTTTCCCCCATTCAACTTTGCTTCTGTTCGTGTGATACTACAAGGGAGATAATGACGCACAGATGTGCACAACACACACACACACCCACACACTCCACCCACAACCTCACACACCACACACACACACCCACACACACAACACACACCATTATAAGAAGAAGGGACTGACATGAATGAGCACGATCGTAAAGCACTTGTACCTTGTCAATGCTAAGCCAACTACCAGTATCATCTCTGACACACGTCATGAACATTCTATCTCCTTGATAATCTGCGTTCATCTGCTGCGCGTGTATTGCATACCGACCCCTCCTACGCTCTAAGCGTAACGCTAAAAGAGCTCGACAATTCTTTATAGGGGGGAAGGGGCCAGAATGGTGTTTCTAATAATCCAGGTGGTGGCGGTCTGACGTTGTGAGCGAGCGGTAGTGCAATCAGCCGAGGCTGTGGGTGTGGACAGTTGGATCGGGGGGACACAGGGTGCATAGCGCAGAACAGCAGGAGGTGGGGCTCAACGCAGGATTCAAACCCGACATCACCCATCTGTGTGGTGCGGTCGTGGACCTCTGCATTGTGGATAATACCAACCACTCCTCTCCCACTCCCACTCTCCTGCCTAACACGACCTCGCCTCCTGTGCTCTTTACGCTCAGGACTAGCCTCGTCTCTTCTCTCTTTCTTCCTTTCCAGCGATTCCAAAGGACTGCACACTGATTGGGGCACAGTGGGGTCCCGAGGTCTCAGTTGCATTGCCTCGTCGGGTAAAGTAGTCATTTGATTGTAGTAGTGTTCAAAGTCTTTGCTAGATGTCTCTCCAGGTTGCCCGTTGTAGACTCACATAAACACAACTCATTAGGAAGGGAAACTCAGTTCAGCAGGGAAGTAGGTCATAATGCTCCATAGAAACCAGGTTCCTGTCCCTACTGGAGCTCTTTGAAACAAACAGTTTAGTCATGACTATTAGCATATTAATACAATCACTACAAGAATGCCGAGTACCCTAGGGGAGAGGAGGAGGCGGCATGAGAGGGAGAGGAGAGGAGAGAGAGAGGAGATGGAACGAGGGAGAGGAGTAGGGCGAGAGGAGAGGAGAGGGAAATGGAGAGGACGCGGAGCGAAGGAGTGGCGAAAGAGAGGAGAGGCTGGAGAGGAAGAGAAGAGGAGAGAGGAAGAGGAGTCTTCCTTCATCAAACTTCAAAGTAATTAGATTGCGGGATGTTCAGTCAAACGCTGATACCCTGTTCGACACAACAGGTATTCTGGTACCCTGATGTCCCTCCTCCGTCCCCGTCGCTATCCTTCGTTAGCACACACACACCGGGGGAGAGCCAGCCCAGGGATTCTATGGTAGGGGGAGAATCAGCGTGGAGAGTCACGTGTTTGGGGGGAGCTGTAATCCGTCCAATCCTTGGAGTCACCTTGATGCAAAAGTGGGTGTGGGTTTTCAATGATGCAGAGATATGGCAGAAGATGATTGGCTGGCCTACGCGGACACAGGCGCGGTGTGTCGCCGTTGCACACTCTCCGTTTCTAAAGCAGCTGGATAAGGTACCATCTTCTGGCGAGAAGAGGCGGAGTCAGGTGAGAGAGAACATCGAACACCAACCAGCACGAAGAGTCTATAACCTATACCACACAATAATTCCGTACTCTGCCTACTGACGTGGACACAACAGCTACACACGCGAGCGATCAAAATGAAGAAGCTCTTTCCTGATGTGTCTAGTATTTTGTCATCTCCTAGAGTGTTGTGCTGTGGTTTTGCAATAGTACACAGAATCGAACAGGAGACAGACAGACAAACAGACCAGACAGCCCAGACAGCCAACAGGCAGACGGGCAGCAGACAGTATCACTTCCGCTGAACTGACACTAAAACATCATAGCTAGTGAGACATGTATACGGAGAGACGATGCGAGAGCCGAGAGAGAGAGAGAAGAGATGATGAGAGGAACAACTTACACGAGAGACCGATGAGAGATGGACGAGAGAGATGGATTGCACGGGGTAGAGGGGGAGCAGGGGAGAGAGGAGGGAACCACAAGTTCTGGGTGAGGAGGGTCTCTTGACTTTTTCGCGCCTTCTTCTCTCAAAACATCCTGATGCAACAAACACACAACACACACTGAACACTCTGTTACATCACTCTGTAACACACACACACACACACACACACACACACACACCACCACACACAACCACACACAACACACACACACACTAACACACATGTGAAAACACTCGCATACACACTCTGTAATACACACACCACACACGTTGGACACACTGCGTGACACACTCTGTAAACACACCACACACACACTACTACACACTAACACACACTGTGAAACACTCGGCTAACACACTCTGTAAACAACACACCACACGCTGACAACTTGTTATGCACTCCGTTAACACACACACACAGCCACCACTGAGACACACCACACACACACACACCATGACACAATTTGTTAACACTCTGTATAAACACACACACACACAAACAAGTGTACATCAACACACACTGTAACACCTCTGCTACACACTCTGTATCACACACAACACACACACGTGAGATCAACACAGCTCTCAGCAGAGCACCACAGCCCAAAGCGGGAAGGAAAAAACGGAAAAAAGGGCCAAATTCACATGCACTGTGTGTGGCTGTGCGTGAAGCAGAAAACCTGTCGTTCGTTGTACAAGGTGTGTGAGTGTGTGTGTGTGACTGATTCGTGGTGTGTGTGGTGTGGTGAGTGTGTGTGTGTGTGTGCTGTTGCGTGTGTTGCTGTGTGTGTTGCTTACACCTGTAGCCGTTGTTAATACAAATAGCTGCCCCACTGTTCCTGCTGTTCTGCCCTGCTTTACAAACCGACGTGTTGACACATTGGGGAACCTGAGTTTCACCATAACAAATGCCAACTTCTACCTGGCTCTTCAAATCTGCTTATTTTGAGTTGGTCAGTAAAAACATCTCAGCCATTAGTAACATTGTGAAAGAACACATTCTACAAACTGAAAACTAAACAGTGCCTGTCACCCATGGCTGATGACATCACTCTACTAGGCTCTACTGAGCCGCGTTTGCGGGGGTTTACGTGTGTGTGTGTGTGTGATGGGGCCGTACGGCTCTACTGCGAGCGCAGTGCCGGGGTACAGTGTGTGTGTGTGTGTGTGGGGCGCTACCGGGCTCTTACTGAGCCGTTGGCGCGGTTACGTGTGTGTTGTGTGTGTGTGGGTCGTACCGCGCTCTACTGACGCAGTGCGGGGCGTTACAGTGTGTGGGTGTGTGGTTGGGG
>OLKM01005511.1:0-16910 GCA_900291075.1 Melanogrammus aeglefinus | reverse complement strand
CCTGAGAGTAAATTCACCACTGTGTGCTTTATTATTGCAGATATCTATCGTAATTTAGAATCAGTAGAATAACACGGGGTTTAAGGGGGTGGGCTGCAAGGGCAGGATATGATGTAGGTCTACATTGTCGCAAGAGGCGGATTAATTGTGCTGCTGTCACTGTATGTTTGTTTGGTTGACACAGGCAAAATTGAGGGCAGAACGGGCAGAACTCAGTCGCGATGATCTTAATGTGTGCTAGAATTGATATGCACATATACAGTGGGGCAAAAAAAGTTATTTAGTCAGCCACCAATTGTGGCAAGTTTCTCCCACTTAAAAAAGATTGAGGAGAGGCCTTTAATTTTTCATCATAGGTTAACCTCAGCCTATGAGGGGACCAAATTGAAAAAAAATCTGAAAAAATCACAAATTGTCTTGATTTTTAAAAGAATTTTATTTGACATTATTGGTGGAAAATAAAAGTATTAGGTTTTCAAAATTTTAACAAAAAGGCTCATCTCAATACTTTGTTTAAATGCCCTTTGTTGGCAATGACAGGATCAAACTTTTCTGTAAGTCTTACAGGGGTTTTCACACACTGCTTGCTGTATTTGATTCCTCATGCCCGTCTCCTCTTAGAAGCAGTGATGTTTTTAGGGCCTTCTTTGGATGCAACTTTCAGCATTCTTTCTCCTCCAACACACGAGTTGAGTTTTTTACCAAAAAAGTTATATTTGGTTTCTTCTGACCCATATGACATTCTTCCCATCCTTGTTCTGGATCATCCAAGCTCTCTAGCAACTTCAAAAGAGCCCAACTGCATGGCTTTAGGGCAGGGCGGACACGTCTGGCACTGCGGATTTGGAGTCCTAGCGGCGTAGTTGTGTAGTGATGGTAGCCCTTTACTTTTGGTCCCATCTCTGAGGTCATCTCACGAGGTCTCCCCCGTGTGGTTCTGTGATTTTTGTTCACCGTTCTGGTTGATCATTTTGACCCCACAGGGGGAGATCTTGCGTGGAGCCCGCTTATCGAGGGAGATATAACAATGGGCTTGTAATGTCTTCCAGTGTTTCCTTAATAATTGCTCCCACAAGTTTGATTTCTTCACACAAAGCTGCTTACCGATTGCAGATTTCAGACTTCCCGCCTGGTTTGCAGGTCTACAATTTGTGTTTTGGTGTCCTCTTGACAGCTCTTGGTCTTGGGGCGCATAGTTGGGAGTTTGGGTGTGACTGTTTGAGGTTGTGGACAGGTTGTCTTTATACTGATAAGGAGTTCAAACAGGGGTGCCCATTAATACAGGTACGAGTGGAGACAGGGAGTCCTCTATGGCCGTTTCAGACTACACAATTTTCAGCCCGATTTTGCCCCGATTTCTTTCGTCGCAGACAAATTTGCGCAATCGTACCCACGATTTTGATCAGTGCGCGACGAGGACGAGGTCTGTGAATTGTGACATGACATATCGTCGATCTGCGATGTATATTGGTCTAGCGACGTTCGAAAGGCCCCACGACGAAAAGTTTGGGCTGTTCTTCAGAATTTTTTTGGGGAATCGCCTGACGCAGCCATCATGAGGGAAACCCACCCCCAGTTGACGTGGAGGAACCCTACGAACAGCTGGAGCTCCGCTGCAGTGTTTTACCAACTGAACTCACTGCACTACGCTGGTTACACAGTAATTTACTAAAAAAATGAATGCGATCGATAGCAAGCAAGCAGAATGCTAATGAAGAAAAACGATTCGAGAAATGGAAACATATTGGAGACAAAAACTTTGGTTGAAATGCCGGCAGTATATTTGTATCGCTCATTGTCACTCACAACGCAACTACTGTGAGAGGAGTTGCTGACATTGAGCAAGATATCAAAAACTACTGGAAACCTTTTATGACAAAATGTAAAAAACATTTATTGTCCAGTTCTAAAACCTTGACTTTTCATAAATATCTTGTAAAACGTGAATGGATACATTAAAAAGAGCATCGCACCCTACGATCTTTGTAGTTGGTGGCCGTCTTCCGACGAGACAACGCCGCCGATTTCCTGGCTCTGTGATGCTATAGTGTGAATGTTAAATCGCTTGGAGGAATGTCTGAGAATTCGTGGTAGTTCTGAACCGGCCATTAAAGAAGAAGTTTACAGGTCTTGGAATGACAGCCAGAAATCATAGCTGGATTTGTAGTGACCAAATATCTTATTTCCACCATAATTTGCAATTTATAAAATTCTTCAAAAAAAATCAGACAATGTTGATTTTTCTGGATTTTTTTTTTTGCATTTTCGTCTCTCATTAGCTGGGAGGTTTATACCTATGATGAAAATTACAGGCCTCTCTTACCTCTTTTTAAGTGGGAGAAACTTGCACAATTTAGTGGCTGACTAAATACTTTTTTGCCCCACTGCAGCCACAAAATTCCGAAGTTATCGATCGGAATGAATGATTGGAGCATGGGTTAGAGACAAATAGAAGAAACAAAGAAAAAGAAAAGCGATGAATGATTGACTTGGTTTAACGCAAATAGAAGAGACAAAAAAAATTCTTTGTTAATTTCACATATACCAAAACTGGGCAATGTAGTTGATTTTCTGTGTTTAACTGAGAAAACAGGGAGTGGAAGGAAGGGACCCTAATCCCTATAATGTCCAGCCAACTGTCAATAATAATAATTAAAAGAAAACATTTTCTATGTACGCGTGCAGCTGTGAACTCATGTATTGTAATTTATTGTATGATGTGTACATGTATGATAGACCTATCTTTTAGCGTTCACAAGCAGTGCCAACATTTAAATATTTATCAACCATTTAGCGAACAAAAGGCAACAGGCTGATTATCATTTAGGGGGCCACTCAATGACATGCAGAAGCGTCATCAAAACGCTCACTCAAGTGGTGTGAGAAATACTGACTTTCTACTCCTCATTCACATATAAGGTAATTCACATTTCCTATGGAGAAAAGGGTACAAATATCAGGATATGTTGTTGTGAGGGATCGGCGTGGTCGCCCCACATATGGGATACGGCCAACCAGATTCGGAGAGTGTGGGCAAAAATGAGGGCAATTATCTCAGGACAAGAAAAAGTCTCGTACTGACCTCCCAACAAGCCAGCACCACCTTCAGCCCCCAAACACCAAATGAGGCAGCCTTTAATAGGGAAATTAATTGGACCAATCAAGGCCGTTATGGGCCAGACCACTAGTTGGGGGAACATTCTGTACACAGTAAATTCCCTAGTGTTAAATATGAAGAGTTAAATTCCTTTTGCTCGGTTAGAGTTGATTTTATCCGGGAAGTGTTAAAATTGCACTCAGTGCAAGTGTTTGTAAACTTGAGGTAGTGGCCAATTTAACTCTGAACAGAGTTATCCATCAAAATTCTGGACCACGCCTCCACAAAAATCATGCCGTTATTGCCGTTACCGTTTGCAATTGTGATTTCTGGCGGGCAGAACACCAAACGTCGTCGATACAGAAATTCGCTGTTTGCAGGTAAGCTTTATAAACAACTTTTTTACTTTAATTCCGAAAAATGGCCTTGAAATGCATGTGTTTACTTTACGTGGCGTAGGCCTGCCCTATTCCACAATACAAATGTCGAGCTAAATGTGACGGTACTGTATGTTCGCGCCTGACTAATGGTTAAAGTTCAGGCCTATGTTCAATTAGCCTTGGTAGTATTTTGAATAAATAAGAGAGATTTAAGATGACAACTCGCCATGTTCAATAGGCCCTATTTCACCCGCGCTAATTGTGCAAGAAAATTCTGGATGTGGGAATTGGCCTTAAACATATTTTCCATTCGTGCTAAAGATGCTAATCGTGCTAAGTCTTTGCATGCAAATCCAGCTAGCCTGGCTGGTATAGATATTTAAGAAAAGGTGCATGATGTTAAGGTAAGAGTTAATAATCAACAATTTATAAGTCGTTTGTAGATGAGGTACTGGCATGAAGATTATTTCACGTCGTATTTTAGTCCAGCTAAACATGACTGGCATTTGTGTAGCTTTATATTAACTGGTTGCCTGATGCAACTCTTGTCTTGGTGTAGGTTCCTGCAGTGGCACCAGCCAGGCCACCATATATGAATTGCCCGCCCGCTTCGAGATACTTCTAATATCTGTCCAGAAAAATAGAGACTGACAGAATATTTATTTCTTCACAGATGTTGTTGGAAAGTAAATTTCCGGGCTGAACGAAATTCGTCCGAGTAACCGAACGCACACGATGCAGGAGTTTTTGACCAGTGGTAAGTTCTTTCGAATGTGTTTTTGCAAAGCCATTAATACTGGCGCGAAAGAGCTCGTTTGAGGTAAATGGCCCATCGTTTACCTCCTCCTCACGCTCCTCACATTGTGCTCAACATTAGACAGTTCTCCTGCCTCCTTTCTGTGAATCAGATGCACATTCGCACCTTTATGGTGCCTACTTGTGATTATGCTTTTATGTGTTTTTATATGGGCTACTCGATGCAACAATTTCCCCCTTGGGGGATCAATTATAAAGTATCTATCTATCTCTATCTATCTATCTCCTGTCACACATGACTTTGACACTGCCTACTTACAATAGATTACTGTAGGCCTATGGCCATAATTATACATTTTGTAGATTATGTACATGTTCTCATATAAATGCACTGTTGAAGATATACTCAATAAAATGTATGTGTATTGTTCAAATCAAAATGACCCTATCATTAATTTGAATGACTTAATGTTTTTTTATTTAGCCTTCCTGAAAGTTCGGCATATCTGATGCACCTTACCATCTGGCCAAATTGATTTGATGAATCTGGCACGGAGTTGGATGATTGAACGTGTTCGAGGAGGTTGTTGAAGCAGCCGCACATTGTGTGTTTTACTGCGCTGAATGGTGAACTGTGAAGGTATGTTGATTCCTGTCTAAATAGGATGCCTGTGAACACGTACCTGATTTTGAATACCCTTGTTCTTGACAACAAAAATGTCTAGGACAGCTAAGGGTGTTTGTGTTCTTGTAATGTCAGGGGGATATTCAAAGGTTTTCAATCGGATTGTAGTGAGATGGGAATGTTGGTTCTTCTGTTCATGATCTAGTTCTTTCAAGTCAGTCCATCTGAGTCTATTGCAAATGTCTTGTTGCATTGCCACACCCACAGTTAAACGATTTCTGTCAAAGTTAAATTAGGCTAAATTAAAGTAAGTATCAATCTAGCTGCAAGACTTGAGGATTCAAATAAATAGTCAATGCGAAATAAATAGCACTTGATGTATGCCACCACTTTAATTCCTTGGCTGCCATGGTTTTTTTTATTTGCCACCCAGCTGTTTGCCTCTATGTAAATACTCATGGTGTTTGTATATATGGACCTAATGGAAAGCAGACACTTGGTTGCGGGTGCATTCTATAAGCCTGTTGCAAATGTTTTCTGAAATGTGTTGGGTCGCATTTTCCAGCGATAATGACGTCAAGCATGTTCATTTCAATGAGAGTGCAGTCCATACACTGACCACAGATGTCAATGGTGTTTAGAAATAGCAGAAACTACATATGTCTGATTTAAAAATATTAAATCAATGCGAAAAGCTTATTTGTTTCATTCATTTGTTGCAGATTCCAGAAAGCATTGGCATCACCCAACACCAGTCTCGCTGAATCATGTGACTCGAGTGACACAGTCATCTTGTGCCCATCAAGCACCGAGCAGCATACTGAAGAAGAAGCTAAAGCCAAAGCTGTAAGTTGCTGACTGAAATGGAATTGCATCTTTTTATTCACATCAGATTTTCGTAACTGCCTTATTTTAGTGCAAAATAAATAGGTCACTTTTGTTCACAACTTGCATATTAACATATTTTAAATAATTTGTAGTTGGTGCAAGGCATATTGGAAGAAAACCGGGGTGGAGACATCATCTTCCAGGAGTACAGGAAAACAAGTATTTGGAGTGATGGTACTCGCCGGAGGATGATTTCTATTTTGTTGCCTGAGATGACTGAAAACACATGGGTGAGTTCTCAATTCATTGATGTTACTACACTCGAAAGAAAAAAAATAGATCAAAAGTGATAGCATCATGTTGTGCTTAATTGTACCCTTTGTGATTTTCTGTTTTAAAGGACGTCTCCTCCAAGGCACATCAGGGAGATGTTTGCATTGGGGATCATTGCAGTCTTCCCCTATCTGAGGGACCCATTTTCTCCAAAAGGATATGTAAGTACCGATTTTCAAGGAAGGGAAAGAACTACAAGTTATCCCAGTGGTTAATAACAAATGTTATTTTCAGTAACTTCACTGTGACGAGTGATATTGTAAATGTCTGACCTAGCTTAAGTCCAGTTGGCAACACATTCCAAGTTACCCAGCTCAGTCCAATATATAGGCAACAGATGTCATCTGCGTGTTCAGTTGTGGCCTGGGCCGCTCTAGCCTACTAACATTTGGGTGGGCAAGCCAGGAGATCTGCGTGGCCACTAGCCATGCCGGAAATCATTTTTCCAATCACACAGGAACATTAACTATCTCAAAAAACCCTTTGACCAACTAAGCCCCTAGAGCAAACATCCATCACTGCAGTATGTGTCATACCCATAGGCTGTATGTTATAATATGCAATTCCAGTACATTAACCATACCGGAGTAATTAAGTTTAGGATTGTAATGTACAATATTCTTTCTTTTTAAGGAGCATTAACTTTAGATCCACCAAAGTGGTATGGGTTATCTTTCGTGGAAAATAAGGCAGTGCAAAGGAGCTGTTCGCAGAAAACGAAGCCGACCAAGCCAATCATTTTTCTGGAGCCCAAGAGCTGAAAGATCTTTACAACTTGAATCATATTGGAAACAACTGTCTGGGAAGAGTGTAAGGAGGCAATTTCATTCCTGAAGTACTGCTCTGACGAGAATGCAGTTAAGAAGAAGATGCAGACTACATTTCAGTACCGACGGCAGATGATTGAAGATGCAGAGAAATGTGGAGAGGTGCTTACCAGTTTCCACGGTTCAAGGATGTAAAGGGACTGGTGAGTAATGTTTTATAGCCTTTCTATAGCAGGAAGTGAATAGACATAGTACAGGTATTTGGGTCTAAAAGACAAACCGGATACGTATCAGCGTGCATATTTTTCAGAAGTATGTTTGTAGGACTGCTCAATTGCTGGTTAGGCCTACTACAGGAGGTGTTGAGTTGGCACACAGAATGAGTAATTAAGGAACCTACTTTTAATCTTTGTGTTTTGTCTTCCAAGGTTGAGCAAGACTTTTCCATGTTGTTTGGGCGATACAATTTCTGCCAAGTTTTTGGAGAGGTGGCCAACTGGCATTTCAGCACAAAAATTGTGGAGCAGAGCAAGAAAACTGCATCAATCTCCGGACCTGTTGGACTTAATCAGCGCAGCAGAAAAGACATCGGATGGCGATGATACAGGTTTAAATATGTTCTTTTTTATCTTGCAAAATCGTCAACTGCGTTTATTTGTAACATAAAACAGACAGAACTAAAACATGGCATACTGAATTTTCTGACAATGTTCAAATCCTCTGGTGATTTCAATATGGGGTTCAAAGCAGTTCCTTTTAAAACTTTTTTAAAAAGATGGACAAACTTTCCTTATGTTGTTGCTAAAACTGTTCTGTCATGTTTTAATTTCCTTCAGAATGGGATTCAGACATCGCGGCGATTCTTCTCTTGCTTCACCTGATTCCACCTGCTGCTCAAGGTCGCAAGAGACCAGGCAAGATGTCTGCTTCCCAGGCCGAAAAACATGTTGTCATCTTCTTAAAGGTTGGGTTTCTGTCTTCAAAAGTGGTCTGACCTGTCGTGTACTGCATTAGACTCAATTGGTGGCTGTAGAGGTGGCTCAGTGGTAGAGTGTTGGCCTAGCAATCTGAGGGTTGTTGGGTCGAATCCTGATTCCACCTGAGTCCACTGATGTGTTGTTGAATGCCACTGAATCTCCCCAATGCCTCAGTATGGTAATGGGATACTCTAAAGTGCTTTATAAATGTAATGAATTATTACTAAATGTGTTTTTGTTTTGTACCAGACTGGAAATGCTGTTGAAGAACATCTGAATTCGATCAAGGACAGCAAGCAACAATATCTTCTGGCCGTTGGACCTAAGAAGACCAGCATCCACGTGTACTACATTGTCCTCGACAAGCAAGCAATCCCATGTAATTCATCCAACGCTGTGGGAGCCTTTGATGAACTTTTTAAAAGTCACTTCGTCTTTGGTACGTCCTACAACAAAGTCCTTCACAATATGTTCACCTTCATCCAGACCACAATCTACGAAATAGATATTGGACAGGTGAAGGAAACACCTAGAGTCGCAGAATTAAGAGCTAGGCTGCTTAATTAAAAGGTTGGGTAAAAGGGCAAGGTCGGTGAACTGAGCAGCTGGATAACAATAGGCCTACATTGTCAAAATGTTTTGTTTTGTTTGTAGTGCAAATTGTGACAGCCCAAATTTATTGGTGAGGCACCTTAAGTTGACCCATGGCTTCTGTTCAGCCAGAAATTTATGCATTCGCTGTGGGCAGCCTGGTTGTATTTTTGAGTTTTCATCTTTTTCAGGCTTCCGAAAGCACTTGAATAGAGTACACAACACAATGTCAAATAGTTATATTAACCCGAGTAGTCAGCTCTCTTTTGAGTGTCCGCCATGTGAATTGCCAGCATGTTCACCATGTGACTTGCCAACATGTTCTAATGAAAGTTCTAAAGACGTTCCTGTTACAAATAAATCGACCCTTGAGTTTTGTGGGTCAGCTGTTGCACAGTTACAATCTGCAGGTGTTGCGCAGTCAGTAATAGACACATTTGTCAACACAATGGAAGAAGCAGTCCATGAAATTCAAGCTCAAGTAATGGACACTGCTTTTGAATGTCTTACCTCACAGAACCCAGAGACTGATTCAAAACTCAGACAGTCTTTTGAAGGAATTGAAAACCCTTTCTCCTCACTCAATTCGGTTTCTAAAAGAAGCAAATATTTTAAACAAAAGTGGGATATTGTTGATCCTGTTGAGAAGATTCTTGGGTCTCGTTTTGAAAACAGAAAAAACAAGATCTCTGGAGCATACAACCAAGTTGTTGTTACCGATACATTTTCATATATCCCCATTTTAGAAACACTGCAGTCAATTTTTAAGGATCAAAAAGCGCTTTCTTTACTGAAATCTGAATGTGTATCTAAAGACGGTGTTTATTCAGATATAAATGATGGATTATACATAAAAAGACACCCCCTTTTTTCCACTGACAAGTATGCTATTCAGATTCAATTATTTTATGATGATTTTGAGACTGCCAATCCATTGGGTTCCAAAAAGGGTATTTACAAGCTTGGCGGTATGTATTTTACTTTAAGGAATTTCCCCCCAAAGTATAATTCCTCACTCGAAAACATTCATTTATGTGCACTGTTCCATGCGCAAGATATCAAAACTTACGGGTTTAATTCAATTCTTGAGCCACTTGTTAAAGATATCAAACTTCTCGAAACTCAGGGCATTGACATCCCTAACCTTGCTGACCCTGTTCGAGGCACGATTGTCCAAGTGGTAGGGGACAATCTAGGTCTCAACTCAATGTTAGGTTTTGTCGAGTCGTTTAGTGCCCGTCATTGCTGCAGATTTTGTCTCTTAGAAAAAGAGAAATTTCAGAATGTGTTTTGTGAAGACGACTCCGCTGTTACCTTAAGGACAAGAGACATGCATTCTGAGCATTGCAGTGTTGCGCAGTCAAATCCCATGTTGTCCAATGTTTGTGGTGTTAAGAAGCAATGTTTGTTGAATACTTTGCAGTTTTTTTCTACCACTGACAATTTTACTGTGGATGTGATGCACGACATATTGGAGGGTATAGCTCAATTTGAAATGAAGCTAGTCTTGCAGTACCTGAGGGGAAACCACATCACGTTACAAGAGATTGGATATCGGGTGCAACATTTTGACTACGGACATATTGAGAGCAAAAACGTCCTCCTGTTCTTAAAATTGAAGATGACGGCAATGTTTTAGGAGTGAACGCTATTCAGTGTTGGTGTTTACTACGGAATTTACCACTCATGTTTGGTGACATAGTTGCTAAACAAAATCAACACTGGTCTTTACTTCTGTTGTTGTTGCAGATAGTAAATATTGTCTTCTCCCCAATTTTAACAGAGGGGTTGACAGTTCTCCTGAAACACCTAATTAATGAGCATCATCGACTTTTCAAGCATTTATTCCCGCAGAAGTCACTTTTGCCAAAACACCACCTGTTAATACATTATCCCCGATCGATCAGAAATATTGGGCCAGTATTGCATGTATGGTGTATGCGCTATGAAGCGAAGCCCAACTATTTTAAGAGGCAACTTAAAAGTTTCAAAAACATCACTAAAATGTTGGCTAAAAAACATCAGCTCTTTATGGCGTGTAGTAGGGAAACTTTACAGTGGCATAGGCTAGCCAAAGGTCCAGGCAAAATGTTACAGCTCTGTGACATTCCAGAAGGCCCCGATATTGCAGGCAAGTTAAACCTTAATGATTTGGAAGAGCCAGTCCTCTCTGTTAAATGGGTGAAGCATCAGGGCACAGAGTACCGTCCAGGTTTTCTAGTTTGTGTTGACGTTGATATTGATTTACCTGTGTTTTGCAAAATCAAAGAGATACTGGTGAAAGATGAAAGAGTTATGTTTATTGCTGAATACATGCAGACAATATGCTTTGATGATCATTTTTTTGCTTATGAAGTTGCTGCCTTGGCAAAACCTCACATGCTTCATGTCTTGGACGTAAATGATTTGACATACTACAAACCTTTTGATTTACTGATGAGCTATGATAAAAATGATTGTCGGTGTTATGTTGTACCGTATTGTGTGTTACTTAATTGTGATAGTTAAATGGCATGGCTGGACCATTGTGATTGTTAGTCTCCTGTTGTGTCATACTGTTTGTGATTGTATGTACACTTCCAACTGCTCAATATGGGTTAATAAAAAACAATAAATAACATGTCTGTATTCTGAGTATATTTGTGGGAAATTTTTGTCTAATAGGAAAACAAATTTGATTAAGAGTATATATTTAACACAGATATAGAGTATTTAAAATACTCTCAAGGAGAGTAAAAATAAAAAATACTACTCTAGAGTAGAGTAAAAATCCCTGGGTGTTAAACCATACTAACATTGAAGAGTGTTATCTTTAACACTTATAGTGTTGCTTTGTAACACTGCAGAGTGTAGAAATAAAAAATACTCTCAAATAGAGTAAATCTCCCCCAGTGTTAAACCATATTAACATTAAAGAGTGTAATCATTAACACTTGTAGTGTTACTTTGTAACACTAAAGAATGTCAAATTAACTCCATGAAATCAACACTGACAAAAGAGTACTTTTAACACTAAATTGAATGGGACCATATATACTCAGATGTAGTGTTAAAATCAACACTTAAAGAGTTGATTCAACACTTTCAAATTTACTGTGTAGCTAAAGCTACCAATTCTACAAAACCGAACAGAAAGTACATTGTGTGAATACAAAATAAACATGACACTAAATAAACAATCACCAAAAATATATATATACCCACATCTTGTGCACAACCTATAGATATTTACAAAACAGCTGTTTATATCAACACCCCCTGGGCTATTCCCTGATGTCATCATCCTGAGATTCCATTACCACACTGCCCCCTACCATGGCGGAAGTCCAATTTCACACCATCCCAATTATAATATATATACACAATATAATTGTAATAATAATAATAACAATAATAATAATGATAGCTTCTCTTATGCGAGACTGTGAGAAGGGGGAGGGTTTCACCTTCTCACAGTTGTTCACACATACAGCCCATCAGGAGAATATCACGTGTGTGAGCTATTGATTATATTATAAAATGTGGGCGTTTCCTACAGGACACAAGAACCCTCATTAGGCGTTCCTGGTTGCCGTTTCATCGACCAATCACAAACTGTTTTGAAAGGCATACTGGGTTTCGCAAGGCACACTGTGAAGCATATGCCGTGTTCCAATACTGGTACTGTCCACACTTATTAGCCAAAATTTGAGTACACAGTACGTTCCAATTCAGATCCGGCGAAAATAAGTATACATCAAGGACCCGGATGCCGGATCGAAGGACACTCCCCGTTCTCATCGGCAGCCATCTTAGCTACGTAGCGGAAGAGGCGGAGCCAGGCTGTGCGCTCAACTCGAAAAAATAGTAGACTAAACTTGATCATTGATATCATAATATCATGACTACGACTTTAATAACTTTAATCACAAAAGTAAACCCCCATTATAACTTAAATGACAGGTCTAATGCTGCTGTTGTATGGGCTACGTTGGTAGACAAAAAAAAGCATACCATGACGTTTAAATAACACCTACCCTAGCATTGTCTGTCTTCCGTCAGGAGAAAGAGGTAACGTCGACGACGTCTGCGCATTCTACACATTTGCTGCGTTAACGGGACCCATATTGCACCAAATAAAAAAGATGTTTTAAACAACAACGGGTACTCTATTCCATACTTCAAAGCGGGAATGTTTTTGGCGGGTGACGAGCGGCGGCTGTCGCGATCGTCATTTCCGGTAAGTGCACCACAGAGTACTCGATTTGGAACAGCACTCACATCTGAAAAATTAGTGTACTCAAGTGAGTACGGATAGTGCAGAAAGTGTACTTCCTTTAAGTATACTCATGGAAGTATGAGTCTCAAGGCATACTATGCTCTTCGTAGCCAGAGAGCCTGTTGGAGACCCTCTCCGTAGCCCATCCATTATTTGTTTCTATTATCTATCTGTACCTCAAACAAAGTAATTTCCGGAATCACTTCTCCGGATCTCATGAGACTATGAGATCTTTGAATGCTCGAGGGGTGTCCATAGTTAACGAGTCGGATTAAGGAGTCAGAGTAGAATACTTGGACATTTTGATTCAATTCAGCAAGAAAGGTGACGAAGAAGAAGAAGGGGGCAGTCTGCGTAAACGAGAACCCCTACCACACGAGAACGCCCATTTATGTCTGCAGTGGGATGATATTGCAATTTATGGGTTCAGGGGGTAATTGTTCAATGAGAAGTGTAGTATACTATGCATGCAGATCAATTACTCATTAGCTTTTACTGTTATTCAGGGTTGAAAGTGCGTTGACATTTAACAAATGGATGGCAACTACTATTGGTTATTATTTGCTGAAAGTTGTATTCATTTACAGATGCACCTTAGTGAAATAAACTAAGTTTAACAACAGCTAAGTAAGCAACCTATGGAAGAGGATTAGAGCCACACAAAAGAAAAAAGAAAATAGATTTTTGAGAATATTTTATCATATATATATTTTTTATATGATAAAATAAACAACCTACCAGGAATTGCTGCTCAAGGAGGTGCGTAATAGATAAAAAATAAATGCAGTATTGCAAACAGTGTAGTCTATAGACATAATGGCTGGGAGTGTGTGTCAACGGCGGGGCTGTTATCTCGATCTTGCCATTGTCTTGCAACGTCTGCGTCCACACGCGTGTGTGGTGTGTGTCTGTACATGCATGTGTGTGCGTGCATGTGTGCATGTGCGAGAGATGTTTGTTTTTGCGGTGTGTATGTGTGCGGGCCTGCGTGCGGTGTGTGCGTACGTGCTGTGTGTGTGTGTGTGTGAGCTGCGGGATGCTTGGCACATGCGCACTTGACCAAGTGTGGAGGAGTAACTTGTCCGATATTATTATATAGTATATGGATAGTAAGATGTGTTGTTGGTTCACCTTTACAGAGGGCCTGGACGAAGGAGAGCAGGTCAGGGGCCTTGCCCGAGTGCAGGACCTCGCTCAGGGCCCAGATGTAGTTCTTGGCCAGGCGCAGGGTCTCGATCTTGGACAACTTCTGTGTCTTGGAGTAGCACGGCACCACGCGCCGCAGCCCCTCCAGAGCGTCATTCAGCCCATGCATCCGGTTCCTCTCCCGGGCGTTGGCCTTCATCCGACGCATCTTGAACCTTTGAATGGACACCACCTCAGTGTTAAACCAGTGCCCACTTTAAACATGTTAATATTAACAACCTCTGTGTTAAAACAGACAGAGATTACTTTAAACATGTTATTATTAACCACCTCAGTGTAAAACAAGAGCTTACCTTAAACATGTTATTATTAACCACCTCAACGTTAAACCATAGCCTACTTTAAAGGTCCCATGGCATGCTACTTCATGAATGTTTTTATAAAGCTGTTAGTGGGCCCCTAATAAAGTACTTGAAGACATTCAAGAAATTTAGCCTTGGTACAGAATTACAGCCACTACGAGTCAGTCCCACAATGAGCTTTCCACAAACGTGCCGCTTTTTAGAGGCCGGTCAAGGTAGTGGAAGGTGGGGGTGTGGCTCTGAGCAGCTTGCGGCCACAGTATCAAGCGCTCGTGTTTACAGTGGGTGTATCGCAATGGCGAGGCACACACAGCTTTTGGCCGTGTTCTGTAAATATTGAGTCCTGGAGCTTTATATCTAAATAATATCATATCATGTATAGATATCTATATAATATAATACATATTATCAAGGCCAAAAGCTGTGTGCTCCTCCAGGTGATATTATGAATCTCAAACGACTGTGTTGGGTTCTCCGACGTCTCTGGTTCTTCCACTTCCACCTCAATCTGAAGTAGACTGAACCACGACAACCGCGAACTGCTCCCACCGTCGCCTCGCTGCCCGCTGCCGAGGCACCGTCGCCTCAGCAGCGGGCAACGGGCAGCAGGGCTCGGCCGGGGGACAACCGTGGGCAACAATCCCTTTCTCTTCCATGTCGCGGTTGACGTACTTCAGGGAGTCAAAGCCAAAGTTCCTTTCCCCAAATTCCTTCTCAACCATGGCTGAGATAACCCCCACTACGAGTCTCGTTGGGGAAATACCAGAGACGTCAGAGAACCCGTCAGCAGAACGGTTATCCAAATCAAGAAATGTACAACACTTGCGTTACAGTGTGTATTCACACCCCACAGACACACAAGTTGGCGCTCACACGTTCGTAACTCATTGTCCCATTGGCGGGCAAAATTCTCTGGGCGGGCAAGGCAGAGAAATGGGAGGTAATTTAGTCCCTTATAGACTATAGCTCTGCCTTCAGCACCACCTCCCATTACTTGCCACTAAACTGGACCATTTGGGCCTCAACACACACCTGAGCAGCTGGGTCCTGGACTTTCTCACCGGCCGACTGCATGGGAAGACAGGTCTCCTCAAGCATCACCCTGAACTGAATCAAAATGAAATGAATGAAATGAAAATGAAAATGGCGCCGCAGAGGGCGGCCGTGTCTCAAGCTCCTCCTCAACTTTTTCGTGTATTACTTTATTTTACTAATTTATTTTTATATTTACGCCTTACTTTTGGTAACAGGCAAACGGCCAAAGTGAGCCCTATCATACGATATGAGAGAACAACTTCTGTGCATCAAATCGTCGACGGAAAACACTTTTTCACCACCACCCTCAAACAATGGCGATCTACCTTGGCTACCTGATGCTTCACCTGGACAATGCAGGAGACGGAGAAAGCGAGGGTCCCGGGCTGGAGACCTGGTCAGGCTGAGGAAACGCGAGAACTGACCTCCTCTTCCCAGCATACTACTGGCGAACGTCCAGTCACTGGACAACAAGCTGTATGAACTCCGGAGCAGGATGGCGTTTCAACGGGACATTAAGAACTGTAACGTTATGGTTTTCACGGAGACTTGGCTCGACCCTTCGGCCCCAGACTACGCCATTGTTCCACATGGATTCTCCATTCGCCGCCAAGACAGGACAATAACATCGGGGAAGAGCAAGGGGGGGAGGTGTCTGCTTCATGGTTAATAACAAGTGGTGTTCAGACGTGGAGGTACTTTCATCGGACTGTTCGCCCAACTTAGAGCACCTCATGATCGGATGCCGGCCTTATTATTTGGCCCAGCAGGGAGTGTACATCCGTTGTGCTCTTTAGCGGTGTATATCCCACCGGACACTGACATCATCCATGCTCTAGATGAGCTGTATCGAGTCATCGACAGGACGAAGACCTCACGGCCCGAGGCTGCTTTCATTGTGGCCGGGGATTTTAATAAAGCCAACTTGAGGAAAGTCCTGCCGAGATACCGCCAGCATATCAGCTTTCCTACACGAGGGGGAAACACACTCGACCACGTTTACTCTCCTTTCCGCGACGGATATAAGGCACTCTTACAACCCCCATTTGGCAAATCAGACCACAGCTCAGTACTGCTTTTGCCTTCCTATAGGCAGAGATTCAAACATGACAGGCCGGTGACACAGACCATTTAGCGTTGGTCCGACCAATCAGACTCTGCAATGCATTACGGGACTGTTTTGCAGGGGATGGTGTTAAGAGAATAATTTAAACCACACACAAGTCGTGATTTGCTAATGGCAAATGCCATTGATGATCGTGTGCCGCAGATTACTGTACGGATATTTCCCAATCAGAAGTCCTGGGTTAAGAAGAAGTTCGAGCCAAACTTAAGGCACGGACTGCCGCCTACAACTCAGGGGATTTGGAGGAGTACAGTAAGTCCAGGTATGCGATCCGGAGAGCTAATAACTGTGCTAAGAGACAATACAAGGACAGAATGGAGTCCAACTTTGAGGGCTCCAACTCAAGACACATGTGGACCGGACTCAGAACAATAACAGACTGTCAAGTGACAAGGAGTGTGACTGAGGAAGTGTCTCTCTCCACCTCTTCCAGATGGCCTTAACACCTACTTTGCACATTTTGAGAGCTACTCTCCGGCTCAGGAAGTACAGATGGACCAGGACCCCTGCACACTAGTAATAACAGGAGCAGATGTGTGCAAATCCTAAAAAAAGGATAAATCCACACAAGGCCCCTGGTCCTGATGGCATCCCTGGCCGGGCTCCCAGGGTGTGTGCAGATGCGCTGG
>OLKM01005510.1:0-16914 GCA_900291075.1 Melanogrammus aeglefinus | reverse complement strand
CGGCAGAGACGACACAAGAGGGACAGGCGCTAACCCACCCCCCCCAATGATCGTTTACACACACAACAACACACACCACACACACACCACACCAACACACACACCAACACACACACCACACCACCCCCTCTAAACACCACACACACACAACATCCCTTTAAGACACCACCTGCAGGTTCACAGCGTTTACCAACGATCCATGAACCAGGAGAACTAATTATCCAACAAACTTTTAGCAAAAAGACTTTGCAAGGCTCATGGAAACGCAAGCGCTTTGGCATGCACTGATACGGCAGGCGAGGACAATGCCCCAGGAAATTAGTAAGTTCACTGTCTGGCGTTTTTCGTTGTGCTGCGTTTACTTTATTATTTACATTTGATCTCAATATTTCCTTTTTGGTCCCAGTGACAGACTCGGTACACATTGCTGTCCCATGGGATGTTTCAGCTATTAAGGCGCCACAACCCTACATTGTCTCTGACCACAGGTTTTTATCTGCATCATCATTTTCAAATGAACTTATATTAATGGCACATTTAAATAATAATGATAAATGCCAGATCTACTTTTTAAAAGAAGGGTGCGGTCTAAAATATTGCAGCGAGTATCTGTTGGATCAGTGACCGGCTGAACCTGCGACCACACACACACACTACCTGCACACACCCCTGGCATGAGAGCAATGGAGGCATGGCCTTAAAAAACCCACACACACTTAATCAAGGCAGGCATTGACAGACGAGAAAGGGAAACTAAGCATGGAGCGCATTGAGGAGCGGAGAACAACACATCTCAACATCAATTAGGACATTATATAGCGCGAGTGTGTGTACCAGTGTGTGTATGAACGCGACGTGTTAAGTGGGGAGGGACGGCACCAGAGAGTGGAGATTCTACAGTCGGACGCGTCGGCAGAATAAAGGGCCACATAATTGCATAATTACAGCAAGTGGGATTACTGACATGCTGATGCAGACGTCAGGATGAGTGCCACATAATTTAACACAAACAAGAGGGCAAGACCAGGGCAAGTGACGCCCCTCTAACACTGCCGTCGCAAGATCACTCGTCTATGAGCCACAGACACCTCACACACACACGCTTCACACCACAACGCTCTACACACTTCAACTAACGCCAGGGACTGACCCTCGTCGTAGATCGCTATGGTCTGTGGCCTCTCTCCATTGAAGGCGGTCGTCTGGACCATCTCTAGGCTGGACTCTCTGTAGGACCCAGGCGCTATATCTCCGTAAGCAGGGTTGGCTCTCACGTTGTATCGTGTAATCATCTCCAATTCACCCATTTTCTCATAGCACGTCGCCATGATCAGTGAATGGTCAAAGATATTTAAATAATGCGCGCATGGATTGTCTTTACCGACGGGAGTTCACCTGAATTGTGCAACACGCACAGACACTACACCCCTCAAAAAGCCTTCACTCAGGACCAGACTGGTGGCGCTCTCCTACTCGGCTTTGTGCCTCGGCATCAACACTTTCGGCTTCCAACCTGAATAGGCCTGAAAACCAGCCCCTCCCACACCCCCCCACACCTACCTATATACCGCCCACCCCCCATCCCCCTTCCTACCTACACCCACCCTGAATTGGAGCCAAACCGTTCCACTTTGTACATCCTCTGCTTTATCAAAGCATCTCCATTCAACGATTTGACCTTTTGTTCAAAACAGGATTATCACCTCCCTGGTCTTCATTCCCCCTCTTTTCTCCTCCTTTCTCTCCCTCTTTTCTCCCCCCGCCCCTCGGGTCTCCAGGGGCGACCCACATGACGAGGGTAATTGCAATAATTTGTTAAACGCCATGGCAACGGTGGTTAGACAGGAGGGGGAGGAAGGGGAGGGGGGTTGTTGGACAGAAAACGAGGACCTACCATTTTGCAAAGACAGTGGAGGTGGAGGGTGGAAGGGAGGAGAAGAAACAAGTGTTTGTAGAGGCCCTGGGTGCTGTGTCATTGGTAATTGGAAGCGCTGGGGGAGGCTGGTGGAAGTAGTTGGGAGGTTAATCTCAGTAATGATTAATGGCCCTGTGGTCGTGGCTAGAGAGGCTAACACATATATAACCACACACACACAGAGGTACAGGCCTTTCACTCTATCTGGCCAGACAAACAGTTCTATTTGAACTCTCCCTTGGCCTGAAAGGAATCCTTAATTACACAATATTACCCCTTCATCGCCCCACTGTGTGTGTGTGTGTGTGTGTGTGTGTGTGTGTTGTGTGTGGTGTGTGTGATGTGTGTGTGTGTTGTGTGTGTGTGTGTGTGTGTGTGTGTGTGTGTGGTGTGTGTGTGTGTTGTGTGTATTCAGTGGTGAAGCAGCTGTTTCCAGATGTCGCAAACAAAGGGGTTTTAGGGGCTCACTCCCACACATTTCACTGCACTAATTGATTTCTGTTCAGCACTGTGGGAGAAGTGTACTCCCCCTGCCCTCAACCCAGCCTGAATCCAACTACACACACCACACCGTTCTTGGCCTTTCAAACGGAGAGAGCATTCCCTTCACTCTAGACTTCAGGTGTTACCAAGCCGCCACCATGACAGCCAGACTGAGCGCAGCACGCGCTGCAGAGAGCAGGGAGGACAACGCTGGAATGCCATCGTTGGGCCGGCACACATGGCTGTGCTTGTCAGGTGACAGGATGGGGGTACAGTCTGTACCTGAAAGAAACCCGGGGCGAGACGGGTGGGTCTAAAGGGACTTCAGGGGAGGGACGTCACAATGGAGACGGTTCTTCATACATTAGGAGAACGCTTTGGGCCTTGAGGCCACTGACCGCCGTCTTTTTCACCCCTGTTCACAAACATTTCCCCCTTAAAGGTGGCATCAGTGTGGATTCGAGGCCAAAACATAAATGATCACATTCATCTGATCTTCCCTCACGATCGCTAGCTGCCCGCCCGTATAGGCAGGGCGTCAAACAAGCATCTTCTGTTGGCAGCCTCGCTCCGAGATCGTACCAAACAAATGGTACACTCCAACCAATATAAATAGTGTTGTCAACCAATCACCCGACAAGGGCTGGGTGTGTGGGGTTTGGGCTGCGTTCCATGATCGTTTTCACTGGATGCACGAAAGCACGGACGGAGGGGCGAGGTGCTCTGTATTGTTTGGGATCTTAGATCTTCCAAAAGAGTGACTCACCCAACCATCGCTGATACAACCTCCAAACAAAGGGCTGCCTATGCACCCGTCATACAGGACAGCTAGATTCACATTCTTCCCAGGCGGGGGTCTGAATGACCCCCAAAGAAGGACCCCCAAAAAACAGACTCCAAAGGAAAGTGTTGAGGCTAAGGTGTTGTACTTCCAGCCTTCACTCCCCAGAGGGCACCCTACCAGGAGGCCTCCTGCAGCAGGATGGGCCACTCCTTCGGTACCTGGGTATGAATACAGCGCTACTCATTTAGGATTCATGTCTGCTCAATGACTAAATAGAACTAGCAATGATCTCGACAAGCATACAGGTTCAGACCGGCTGGCTAGTGTGTCCATTTCCACCGTACCTAACATGAATTAATTAATGGATTCATTAAACATTAGTTAATGCAGTCATCAGCATTAACTCAGTCCAGCTACCTAGGGTGAGAGCGGGTGTCAACCCTAACCTACAAATTCTGACCCCTCTGCTATTGCTAAATACCGTTTATTACTAAATTATCCAATATTCATGAATGGTTAATAAATTAACCTTTGATATACTTTCAAAGAATCAAATTATAAGCTTGTTCTAGTATTAGCCGGGACGGTCTGGTGTTGAATGGCCATTGTTGTTCTAATTCTACACTTCTCATCCGTGTCCAAAACCTGAGTACATGTTCACGGCCTGGGCTGCATTCTGCTGCTGGTTTTGTACTTCTTCTTACTCCGGTTCACAATGCCCTGAATCACCATGTAGCCTCAGCAATTCACTGATTAATAATAGATTGTGTTTATGAAATGGAATTTAAATGCACACATTCAGTGCTGCGCCCTTCAAAGCCTCAAATAAGGTTCACATTTAAACCGACTGTATAGCAGAGCGAGAGAGAGAGGGAGAGAGGGAGAGAGGGAGAGAGGGAGAGGGAGAGGGAGAGAGAGAGAGAGGGGGAGAGGGAGAACAGCTGGCTGCCTCGGTTACGGCACAAGCTGAAGCATTAGAGAATGAATGGAGTCTAAATTGAAACTAAATGAAGTCCATTTACTGCCCTGCAGGTGGGGAGCGGGTGGGTACGGAGGGGCCTGTGACGCCCGTGTGCGACGCTGAACAGGAGGAAGACTTCTGTGTATTCAGGAGAATAAAAAAAAATGCTAAACAACAGAACCAACCCGAGTAGCAATAATCAGGAACACACCCCCCACTGCAACAGCACAATACTCACACTGTAGTACTTCTTGATGTGTTTGCGGATGTCGATCAGCAGCTTGTTGCTGATGTTGGCGTGGTGGTCGATGAGGCGCACGCCGCAGGGGGCGTGGCAGCAGCGCATCAGCCCCGGCTCCAGCGTCTGGCCCTGGGGAGCACACAGCCCGGCGCCGCCGGGGACATTCAGTTATGACCAGTATTTTGTGAATTGTTAGCGTTTATTTTAAAAACAAGAACGTCCGCAACAGGGGTAAGAGCGACCTAACAAAGGGTCACTAAAGTAGTTGGAAGAAGGGGGACGGATAGTCGGGGTTCTGGGTTCAAACCCCAACGTCTGAGCAGTGGGGACCCTTGGGCTAAAACACTTCCTCTTTGGAAACAAGCCCCACACTAAGCACCAGATAAATGGGAGACGTGAACTGAGACGTTTGAGAACGCTTCTGGAACGGGTCATAACTTAACCCTGAAACAGCCCTCCACAAAAGAGCCAACGTCTGCAGACACGCAGCACTGAGGTGCCATTCGGGCCGACCCGCGGCGGCGTGCCCCCCTAGCCTTCACAAAGGACATGCCAGGCATGAGGGAGGCGTGTGGAGGGAGGCGTGTGGAGGGAGGCGTGTGGAGGGAGGCGTGTGGAGGGAGGCGTGTGGAGGGAGGCAGCGGTGCCGTCAGAACACCTGCGACCTGAAAACGGGAACGTCTGGTGGGCCAGAGGAACCAGGTCAACGTGACCTTAACCACTTCAAATCTTCCACTTGACAGCCAGACCTATAGTTAATGCAATAAAAAGAACTAGAAACCAAGCCGCATAACGATTACGCCGAATAGAACCGCTTAAGCACTCTGTGTGGAAGCGTCCTCCTTTGGGCTGCGGATGACAGCCACAGAAAGAGCTTCTGAGTCAAGAGTCGGCAGCGCACATGTATGGATGTGTCTGCTCGTGACACCCCCTCCACCATCTCCTTTGTGCTGCGGCGGGGTTGGCCTGTCCAAAAAAACCAAAGAGGTCACCACTTTCCCTCCTGTTCAGAGCTGTGTCTCAGCCTTCGCCCGTCACTGCTCCAGCACACCTTCAGGATTTGGCTAAATACTGCAAACCGACACACTGAACCCAATCCTTCTCTCCTTTTCCTTTGGTTGAAGTGTCTTTTTTCGAAGGCCTTAGCGGAAATGCCTCCCTGTTCTCTCCCGTCATGCCCACCCCCCCCCCAGCCCTCTACTGCCTTATCTCCCTCGTCCTTATCTCCCCATTCCCTAACCCATTCCACACAGCGCTCCCATAACAGCTTTTTCTTCCTCCCTCCATGGACTAACATATATGCAGCAGGTATATACAAAGACAAAGTTAGATAAAAACGAATAAAGTCATGTATTTCTGGCTGTTTGATTACCAATATATAATACCCATGAAATGCTGGAGGGAACCACATTAACTATCAACTCTATATCAAGGACACAACTGGTCTCGTCGTTCTCAGCAACGTATCCCCATCTTCTAGCCAGGGCAGTATGGCCTCTAAGGATATACATTGCCTTTCTGGGCAGTAAAACCTGCCAAAAAAGGGACTTATTTGTCTCTCTTGGTAAGTCACTCAACCTCAAACAGTACCAGCAAGGTACTGAATAACCAAAAACTGCAAATAGACGAAACTCTTTGTAGATTATTTTCCTTCCCCAAATCATTACAATTCCCTCCCTCATTCCTCCCATGCAATAACTTCCTGTCTCCCTCTCTGCCGCTCCTCTCTCCCCTGCTTCTGCCTCCCAGAGTCAAGGCCTGGCTGTCCTCTGGCTGTCCTCTGGCCAATCACCCTCATTAACTGACTGAATTATTGGTGTCTCAACGTGTGGGTCTGAGGGTCTGACCAAACCAAAGGTCTCGTTGTCTTAGACAGTCACACCAGGTACCACGTCCTGAGGGCTGTTTACCAGTTTCGACAGGATTGTTTCTTCTTCAGCTAACGGATTGGTCTTGTATACTCAACTCATATGTCAATTGTGTGCTATCCATGTCAGCATACAGAGCAAACATGTTTTGGTACAAATGTAATTGTCTGGCATCAGGATTCAAAGGTTGTGTTCACGTCTCACATTTCCATGTGGTTTTAATGGAGTTGGTCTTGACATCCATTTGGTAACTCATTCCCCATGTTAATATTACTTTGGTTATCTTTGGCTGTAGGGTGGGAGGGTAGTCCTCGTTTTATGACTGTCTGAGACATGAGTAGGCTGTGTGCCCTTCTCATTAGAAGATGATAACACAAACACATCTGTAGCCACTTGTCAGCCCAAGGTCGCACTGCTCTGTGTGCGCACGCATGTGCGCATTTGTGTGTGTGTGTGTTTACATCTACATGCATGCATGTTTTTGTGTTTGCGTGTGGTCCATGCGCAACAGGGTTAGGGTTTGTAAGTTGCAGAACCCGAGCTCTGCCAATGAAAACAGAGCTGAGCCGGGCAGCGGGCCAGCAGCAGGCGGGAGACTCAACACACTCTTTGGGTCATCAGGAATCCATCACAGGACGCCTGATGCCCCTAATTAAACATTAAAGAAACAACGTTGAGGTCGTCTCCGCCTCAGCTGCGTTGCCTCAACAGCGTGTATTGTGTTGTGTACAGGTGATGGGGTGTTGTGTACAGGTGATGGGGTGTTGTGTACAGGTGACGGGGTGTTGTGTACAGGTGACGGGGTGTTGTGTACAGGTGACGGGGTGTTGTGTACAGGTGACGGGGTGTTGTGTACAGGTGATGGGGTGTTGTGTACAGGTGATGGGGTATTGTGTACAGGTGATGGGGTGTTGTGTACAGGTGACGGTGTGTTGTGTACAGGTGACAGTGTGTTGTGTACAGGTGATGGGGTGCAACAGGGAGGAACAGCACAACGGACCGTCAGACGGTTCAAACTAAAACCACGCCTATTAAGACCACGCCGACCGCTCGGGGAACAAACGACAAGTGGCCGAAGTATAATTAAAAATAATATAAACCGTCATTGTAGAAACTGTCAAATATATCTTAACATCCTACGCCTGGTGACAAGCTCATTTAAAAAAGGACAACAACTTTAAAATCTCTTTCCTGACGCACTTTAACGTGTGGCTTGCCAGGAACCCTGCAGGAAGCGGACGGTGACGTTGTCGACCGACCGCTAACACACTAGGCTAACAGGCTAGGCTAACAGGCTATGCTACCACACTGGGCTAACAGGCTAGGCTACCACGCTGGACTAACAGGCTAGGCTAACAGGCTAGGCTACCAGGCTAGGCTACCACGCTGGGCTACCAGGCTAGGCTACCAGGCTAGGCTACCACGCTGGGCTACCAGGCTAGGCTACCAGGCTAGGCTAACAGGCTAGGCTAACAGGCTAGAATAAACAGGCTATGCTACCACACTGGGATAACACGCTAGGCTAACAGGCTGGGCTAACAGGCTGGGCTAACAGGCTGGGCTAACAGGCTGGGCTACCACGCTGGGCTACCACGCTGGGCTACCACGCTGGGCTACCACGCTGGGCTACCACGCTGGGCTACCACGCTGGGCTACCACGCTGGGCTACCACGCTGGGCTACCACGCTGGGCTACCACGCTGGGCTACCACGCTGGGCTACCACGCTGGGCTACCACGCTAGGCTAACAGGCTAGGCTAACAGGCTAGGCTACCACTCACGGCTCCCTGGAAGAGGCTGCTGTACACGTTGTCCGTGCCGCACTGCGGGCAGGCCAGGGAGAAGTGGTCGCAGTCCTTGTAGCGCTCCTCATCCGTCAGCTGGGCCGGCGCCCCCAGGGAGACCTCCCCCTCCTCCTCCCGCTGGCTCTGCTGGTGGGCCCGGAACTGGGCGGGGTCCAGCCCTGGGGATGGGGGGGTATTACGGTTATGTTGGGCCGGAGACAGTGGACTGAACGCTGTGCTCCAGCTTTGGTTAAGGGTCACCAAAGGAAGTCACAAAGTTGTGATTCGTTTCCCAAAACAAACCGAGCCAGGGACAAGCATGTGCTGCTGCCACGGGTTGTCGAGACATTGAATGTTTACAAGCTTCATTGTAGATTAATCAAAGGGAAGGCAGAAAAACTGAAAACATTTAAACACTCGTTCTAAGAGAACATGCCCCATATGTACGACTTCTATATTAAACTAATTTGCTGTCCCTCATGACAGTCCTATAAAAAACGCCCCAGGCCATATATCAGAGTGTGAACCCATTCTACATTAAGGGCATTCAGCAGACCCTTTATCCACTCACACACACACCGAACGACGGCCCAGTCAACCACGGAAGGTAGCACTCAGCGGCTGGGGATCGAACTAGCAACCCGCTAGATCTCCTGAGCTAAGCTGTCCCCCTTCGATCAACGCGCCAGCGAACCACACACACCTGGGCTCCCTCTCGGCCACCCACCCAAACCGGCTCCCTGTCCAAAGCATGTGCTCCAGTGTTTCTGGGTCACAGCGGTCGCCTGATGGCTTCAGAGGTCGCCTGTCAGCAGCTTGTAAAGCCTGTCTGCGGACCAGGGGCCAGCGGGCCCGCTAGGCCTGTCTGCGGACCAGGGGCCAGCGGCCCGCTAGCCTGTCTGCGGACCAGGGGCCAGCGGCCCGCGCTAGCCTGTCTGCGGACCAGGGGCCAGCGGCCCGCTAGCCTGTCTGCGCGACCAGCGGGCCAAGCGGCCCGCTAGCCTGTCTGCTGCGGACCAGGGGCCAGCGGCCCGCTAGCCTGTCTGCGGACAGGGGCCAGCGGCCGCGCTAGCCTGTCTGCCGGACAGCAGGGGCAGCACGGCCCGCTAGCCTGTCTGCGGACCAGGGGCCAGCGGCCGCGCTAGCCTGTCTGCGGACCAGGGGCCAGCGGCCCGCTAGCCTGTCTGCGGACCAGGGGCCAGCGGCCCGCTAGCCTGTCTGCGGACCAGGGGCCAGCGGCCCGCTAGCCTGTCTGCGGACCAGGGGCCAGCGGCCCGCTAGCCTGTCTGCGGACCAGGGGCCAGCGGCCCGCTAGCCTGTCTGCGGAACAGGGGCCAGCGGCCCGCTAGCCTGTCTGCGGACCAGGGGCCAGCGGCCCGCTAGCCTGTCTGCGGACCAGGGGCCAGCGGCCCGCTAGCCTGTCTGCGGACCAGGGGCCAGCGGCCCGCTAGCCTGTCTGCTGCGGACCAGGGCCAGCGGGCCCGCTAGCCTGTCTGCGGACCAGGGGCCAGCGGCCGCGCTAGCTGTCTGCGGCCGAGACCAGGGGCCAGCGGCCGCTAGTCCTGTCTGCGGGACCAGGGGCCAGCGGGCCGCTAGCCTGTCTGCGGACCAGGGGCCAGCGGCCCGCTAGCCCTGTCTGCGGACCAGGGGCCAGCGGCCCGCTAGCCTGTCTGCGGACCAGGGCCAGCGGCCCGCTAGCCTGTTCTGCGGACAGGGGGCCAGCGGCCCGCTAGCCTGTCTGCGGACCAGGGGCCAGCGGCCGCTCGCTACCTGTCTGCGGACCAGGGGCCAGCGGCCCGCTAGCCTGTCTGCGGACCAGGGGCCAGCGGCCCGCTAGCCTGTCTGCGGACCAGGGGCCAGCGGCCCGCTAGCCTGTCTGCGGACCAGGGGCCAGCGGCCCGCTAGCCTGTCTGCGGACCAGGGGCCAGCGGCCCGCTAGCCTGTCTGCGGACCAGGGGCCAGCGGCCCGCTAGCGGGCTGTAAGCCCTACCCTGTCAAGCTTCAGACGGTCCACCATTGCGGCTGTGAGCTTTGTAGCCCCCGCCCCCGCCCCGCCCCCCGCCCCAAACAGGAAGGCGGCAATCATAGGATTTGCAAATAGTGAGTCCTCTCTGCCGGAGCCATGCGCGCGTGCGTTGTGTTTGTTTTTCAGATGTGCTTGTCAGCTGGATAGTTTTTGTTTGGCTTCTTTTTAGAGATGAGATTGCGTAATAGAAAAGAAGAAAAGAAGCGAAAAGGTGGTTCTTTTGTGTAATATATCATCAGCCTGTCCCCTTCAGACGCCTGGGAGGAACAGATGGCCCTCCCCTTAATGCAGCGACGGAGCCTCACCCAGCCACGTGGCGATCAGCACCCCGTCGATGCCCTCGATGGGCTCGCAGATGCGGGCCACCACGGGGTGGACCTGGTGGGCCAGGTAGTACTGGAGGTCCAGGCTCAGCCCAGCCTGCTTCTGGAGCTGCTCCAGGGCGTAGGCTCTCTGCTGGGCTGCCCAGCGCTGAAGCCGTCCTTGGGGGGGCCACATAGGGAAGAGTTCAGGGAGAGGGGTGCATATCGGCTCATCTGGAGGAATCCAATGCTAATTGATCCTCAGTGCACTGGATTAATCCACACATCGTTGTAAGGTTGTGTTATGAATGGACTGTATAGCTGTCAAAGAAAAATAGTATAATGGTAAACAAGGACTACGAGTCTAAGCAGCAGAACGCAGCAGTAACACACTCCTATATGACAGAGGTCCGGAACCTGACAATCTACATAGCGCGCGCGCACACACACACACACACACCATCGGTTTATTACTACAACACACACAGAAAGTCCCTGGTGCGCACCCACCTGGCAGATGACGTAGGAGATGGGTGTCGGCATTATTAACCGCTTTGACGCTGCGCCCGCACATGAGGCGTGCACCTGTGATAGGCAGTAGCCTCTGGGAGTTGACTCCGATGTATGGCCACGTGCACGTGAGGCAGGCTCTTCTTGTCGGGTAGTCTGAGATCCTTGCAAACAGGATACAACGTCGACTGCGCTCGTGTGCAATGACAGCAACAACACGTGAGTGAGACAGCTATAAAACGTCCGCCGAGGTGCAGCGTCATGGGTCCTGACATGCCCGAGCAGGCGTGCACCGAAGGTGGCACAGCTGGTCACCCTGACAGCGTGCGACTGAGGGAGCCCGACTGAGGAGTCCCAGAGACACGGGTCTGGATGATGAGTGTCTCTCCCCCACTACGGGGCGTTCAGCACCTCAGAGCCACCTCTAGGGTTGAGTGCTGGCCCACAATCTAGAAGGCAACACATTTGGGGAATTGACAAAAAAAGTTTTTTAAGGTGTTGATATGATAGATTGAAGATGCACTTAGAGTAGTGAGTATTGTTGTTTAGAATTTACATTGCTCTGCCGTTCCGGTATTAGAGAGTGAAATGCACTTGTAGATGATATATCCGTTGCTCAACTCTTCTGATAATCTGTGGCGTCTTCTTCTGTGATTGTTGTTTCTGAAATCCCTCTGGCCAAAATCAGCAGGGGGTTGTGTGTGTGTGTGTGTGTGGTGTGTGTGTGTGTGTGTGTGTGTGTGTGTGTGTTTTGTGTGTGTTTGTGCGTGATGTGTTGTGTGTGCTATGGTGTGTGTTGTGTGTGGTTGTGTGTGTGTGTGTGTGTGCTGTGTGCTCGTTCTGTTTGTGTGTCTGGTGTTTTTGTGATGTTGTGTAGTGTTGTGTGTGTGTCATTCACCTTGTGGATCTGCCGTACTGGTGGGGGTCGGATTGGTCTCCACTGGCCACCCTCTCTCCCAGCCTCCACTAGCTGCTGCTGATGTCTCCACGATGGCGTTTCCGGCTCTGGTCGGCACTGGACATTCTGTCCAATCACGTAGCTGACAGGAGGGAGAGGAGGGAGTTAGGGTTCAAACTTGCAACTTCGTTTCTTTATTATGGAAGTGTAGGAATTGTCGCAAATATGTCGACTAAATATTATTTTGGAATTACTGTTTTCTTTTAAACAAATAACAAAACAAATGTTATTGATGGATGGAGAGTCAAACAACAGTCGGCCAGGTTACAGCTTTGTTTCAGCCTTCTTTATCTGGGATGGTCTCAGACAGGAGGCATGGGGTCCCCGGTCCGGTCCACCTTGACCCCTGGGGCCCACGCTGACCCTGGGGCCCCACCTTGACCGCTGGGGCCCACAGGAACGTACTTGCCGCACTCCTTTGCCAGGTGTCGTCACCATCTCCTGCGCACTATGTCCAAGCCCTGAGCTCGACTGCCTAGGTGCTGTGTAGCGGCCTCCGCCGCAGACTGCTTTGCACTCCACCAGGCCAGGCGGCGTACTTCTTCTTCTTCAAGCAGCAACAGAGACTTGAAGACACCGTCGATGTCGATCTCCAGCAGTTTGTACATACTATCGTTCACTTTCTCCGCCTTACACCTGGTAGGTACACTCAATTAGAGACAATACTCTGAGTTATAATGACAGATACTCAGGAGTCTGCCCATACTAACCTATCCACTACACATTCTATAAGGGACATTAAAACCGACGGACTACACCTGTATAGGGCGTCACTGGTACCATACACAAGGTACCTTTACATGCTTTAACGTTTGGAGTTCTGACTGTACCCCCACACACAACCACACAACACACACACACACACACACACACACACACCTTGTTGCCCAGCTTGAAGACTTCCTCAGAGATCTCTGTTGTGTTGATCATGATTGAGTCGTGTCGCCGTAAATAACTTTCCAGATTACATCTGAGGCGCGAGGGAGAAGAACAGAAGCTCCAGTGAGGGGGAGGACACGAGGGGTTCTGGCACAGCAGGAGCGGCTATGTTTGTAGGCCAATGTATATTTGGAAGGTGCCATCAGATATTATGCACAATTAATATTGGCCCCTGTCCTTTTGGTTCGCCTTCTCCCAATGCCAACAATGTCCCATGTGGGTGTAGCAAATTAACGTTGACCATTTCTCAGGATCGCATTTAGATTTACAAAGTAATAGACAGCGTTTCAAGGCTATGCAGTAAACATTATTTCAAACATAACTCACCTTTTGTACCATGTCCTTGGTGTGCAAAAGGATCTGAAGTATAGAGGAGGAAAACAGCCATGAGTCAGTTTTACACCGTTCACACACACACAGTTCCACAAAGAACAAATAGTCATTAATGAATGAATATCTTTAAGGACTAGCTCTCTGCAGAGACGTCGATCGGCGTCGTGCCTTTGTGCGCCTTAATGTATGCATGTGGAGTGCGAGTGTGTGTCCTTAGTGTTATCAGGAGGAGGACAGAGCAGGTGACTCGCCCTAAATGAAGGATAATTAGCTTAAGAGGCAATTACAGTCCCGGGCGCAACAGGCCTTTAAACCCCACATGCACTGGCTAAGCATGTAGCCAGCACCTTTAATGACTCCCTAATGGGTTCCATCACCGGCCGGGAGAGTGACGGCCTCATAGGCAGGTCGTTGTCCAATTAGTGCTCGACATGTGCGAGGGCCTGGGGCCGCGGAGAGATCCCAACAGGTGGGTGGGGGAAGAAAGCACATGCATAGTGTGTGTGTGTGTGTGTGTGTGTGTGTGTGTGTGTGTGTGTGTGTGTGTGTGTGTGTGTGTGTGTGTGTGTGGGGGGGGTTCTGTATGTGTGGTGTGTGGGAGGGGTGTCTGAAGGAAGATGAAGGAATAGTGCAGTGTAACTGTCACCAGCAATCTTGCCCTCTCAATCAAGCGCCGACACACACACACACGCCTAACAAACGCCTCTGCGGCCTGTGGACAAAGAGAGGGGCTATTTCCGAGTGTGGGGGGGCCGAGGGGGGTCCACTCCTGAAACCAAGAGGGACTTAAGCATGCTTTATGGGCTGTTACATATGCTGTGTGGGAGAGGGGGAGTTAGAGTCATTATACAGAACCAGCCCCCCCCATCATCTATTAGGGAACTCCAGTCAAGGTCAAGTCCAGCTGAAACACCACTACACAAACACATGTGCTCCCATAGGACAATTTTTGGTACACACACCACACACACAACACACACACACACACACCCACACACACACACACACACACACACACACACACCTTGCTGTGTTATTCAGCATAAAAGAGAGTGACCCAAACCTGTTGAATATGCTAACTGTAAACATAATGTCCAGCTTCATGTGTGGACGAACACGGCTCCAATCATCACGGATACAACAATCATCCATTTTACATTCCCCACAGTGGTTATTACACAAAACACCAGCCCACAGCCTCCAGCAGACTTCAAACCAGCCCCAACTTGAGCTCAGCTTACTGATAAATCAACAACCCTTTCCGCTGAATGAAGTCCATTTGAAGGCCTGCTGTGACGCGCACAGCGCCCGGGGCCGGCGGAGACGGTCAACCGTGCTGCGCCACTACATTAGATGAAGAAAGCGCTAATTCTAAGCCTGTTTGCCGGATAACCACATCAATTCAAGGTTCCCGTATTCTGAGAAGTGCAGTCTTTGGTGTCGTGCTCAGTATATCCGCCCGGATGCCGCCCAGGTTACATCCGTCTGCTGGAGCAGGTCAGCGAGAAGGCACCAGCTTGCACGGACCTCCACCGGCACGCTTCGATATCGACTCCCCAGGACTCGGCCCAATACTTACTGCATTTCATAGCGTCTGGTGGTATCTGTAGGCACTCTGCGACCCCGCTCGGCTGAGTGTTGACAGTCGCCTGCGAACACAATTTGGCCCCGGGATTATACGAAGAAAAGGACTGCCTCGCATGCGACCATCAGAAGGAGAGAACGTGCCTAAATGAGGACTGAAAAGTGGTGAGATATCTGTAAGGGTCGCTCCAGATAAACTTGTAATCGAGCCGGCCGTGTCTGTGCGGCTGCAGCCTTCTAACAGGGGATCAGAATAGTTTTTGGATACCGTTGTTTTTCCGCCGCTTTGTGAAAAGCGGTAGTGAAAATGACTACTAAGTTGAGTGTCGGTTATTACTATCCAAGCTAAAAATAGATGAGGTATGGGACGTTGTTCAGGAGCTGGCCTGGAAGAAGCAGAATAATCATAAGGTATCCCAGAAGTATCAATCCGCGAATCACACGAACAACTTAGCTGTGGTCACACTCGATAACAAACACTATCAAGAGTGAGGAATTTGTGGTGTGCTGAGAACTTCGGATAAATAACGATAGAGCGAATGATATCTCATGAACGCGTGTCGCGGCCTGTGTGTGTGTACTAGAGAAGGAGGAGTAGGTTGAGAGAATGTGTTTGATTCGTATAATTGATAGAGTGCAGTTCAGATTCTCATTAAACATACAGGTTCATCTCCTCCATCCGCCTGTCAGCCTGAGCGAGACAGACATAGCTCAGAGGAAATAGGCACCCTGTCTGAAAAAGATCGAGTATCGGCTGTGACCGGTGAACACTGGGAATGCTTGTGGCATGAAACATACCTCGTCCGTGTGTGTGTCGACGCGACACCAAAAACCCTTTAAAAACGCATTACCAACACACATACTGCTGGAACTATTCAAACACAGAGCCACAGCGGGTGGAACTGTGTGTGTGTGTGTGTGTGTGTGTGTGTGTGTGTGTGTGTGTGTGTGTGTGTGTGTGTGTGTGTGTGTGTGTTCTCTGTTGACTGCACTACTCCCCACAGTGCATGCAGCCCATAGCTCCGGCGCACCACTGAAGCAGCAGAGGCGCGCTCTCCATTTCCCCTGACGCTACTTGATCTCTGACTATCAAAGCGGACCGTCGGGTAGCCGGGGTTTCCCGCTAAAGAGAGGCTCATTAAAACCACGGCGTTCAAGTGCCACTCTGACGGATTCAAAGACAGCGCTGGATGTCACCGTCCCAGTGACACATGCCGTTCCACTCTTGAACCAGTGGGCAACCGGGTTTGGTAATGGGAAGGCTCTTCAGAGATCAAGCGAAAAGTGGACGCCACAATATGGCACACTAAAGATATCCACTCTCACATCGACATTGGACAGGCACACAGGGCGCGTGTTCTTTCAGTAGGTGAAAAGTCTATTTTTTTTAAAGGCATGTGTAAAACATGCCTTACATAAATATGGCAAACATGTGTAAAAACTGGGGCGAGATTCTTTCAGTAAAGGTGTAAGAGCGAAAAGACCGTGTCTTTTAAAACCTTTTGGCTAATTTCTCTTTTTTCTCTTTTACTGGGTAGGCCTATTAGTATTAATTTTTTAATAACAATCCACAAATCCAAACAACTTTTTTCTCTTTAAACCTCTGTAGCCACACGGACAGATTCTGCACAGAGAGAAGTATTTTCTAGATTGCACGTCGTGCCTGTGAGTGGGATGCGATGGCCCGTGGGTCAGTATGAGGTCCTATATTCATAAGGCCTGTCAAGGTGCAATCCTCGCATGACCGCTCTCGCCTGCGCTGCCTCTCCAGTCTGCCATGGCCTTGGCGGCTTCCTGTTCCACAACGCATGGTTTTTCCTGTCTCGCCCTGTGTCTCTCCGAATCCTTCCCCCGGCGCCGAACTGTCCTCTGGCCGGTTTCACTCCCCACTTTGTTCCTTCGCAAGTGGTTTCTCAGTGAGGATCCCCACCTACGCTCCAGTGGCACTCCCAGTTCCCCGTGGTTCTCAGTAGATAGGCCCACTCAAGGCCTCCTACTGCCCTCCAGTGGATCCAGTCCCTATGGTTTGCTCAGTGGATCCCGCTGCCCTCCCAGTGGATTCCCTGAAGTCCTATGTTTTTTACCGTTCTCAGTGGATCACCTGCTCCTCCAGTGATGCCCAGTCCTATGGTTCTCAGTGGATGCCCTGCCTCCCAGTGGGATCACCAGTCCCTATGGTTCTCAGTCGGGATCCCTGCCCTCCCAGTGGATCCCAGTCCCTATGGTT
>OLKM01005509.1:12500-16918 GCA_900291075.1 Melanogrammus aeglefinus | reverse complement strand
TTGGCAGTGGTCCAAGAGGCATGACGGAGATGCGGGGCCCTCTGGGTCTGTCACATGTGTCTCGTTGTGTCTCTATCGTCATCAACAACGATCTAAGGCCCTCAACGATCTAAGTGTGCCCCAAGGCAGCTGATAGGAAGACTTGGGTTGCATTACAACCAACTCCAAATACCTGACACAACTCAGATAGTCTTCGACATCGGAGGAAGCGTTTTTAATTCCACTGTGTGATGACTGTTGAATTGTCTTTAACTGCAGGTAAGCTACATAAGCATAAGCATGCAAACATCCGCAATGTACCTGGATGGTCAGTTTCACACAAGTTACATAGAAAATACAAAAAGCCGTAGTTACACACATTATCTAGAGACCATAGGTACTTGATTAACATCTTAACGGCAAATTAAGACTTGGTAGTGATTGTAGAAAATAATAAATTAGAAGGCCTTTTTAAGGAAGAGTCAATATCCAGATGAACGCAAAACTTTAGATGTCATTCAACAAAATTCATAAAATCTTAAGAAATATTTAAATCTTTTACCTCTCGTGTAACCTCGTCTCAAACCCAAATGCCCCATTACACTTTAAACAGACTGTGACATCATTGATCATAAAATAAGCCTGTGTGTGCAAAAAAGCTGCATTTTAGCATCTAGAAGTCAGTCTGCTACTCTAAAGCCACTTTACCTCTCGGTAAAAGCCTCAGAATGTGCACAATAGTTCCTTTAAGTAAGAAGCAAGATCAGCATGTACAAATAAAATCCTCTCTTGTCTAATAGTTTCACTGAAACTTCAAGTTGAGATATTCCTAACAGCAAAACTCTGTCCCTTCCATACCTCTGTAGTTCGACACATCAAACCAACCCTCTGTAAAGTCAACCCACATCATTGGAAATGACTGGAATTTAATTTGGGTCACAGAAGGTAAAAATCACTGGCAATCTTGGGGAGTTGAGATAAACTTGTATTGACGTACTGTTTATCGTGGTCTTAACACGAAATACTCCTTGATCATCATTGTTGTTTCTACCTGACCAGAAATGTTGAAAGGGATTTAAAGGAAGTAGTGGATTATGCTACAAAAAGTCATAATGGGCAATTGGTCATATAAGGTAACGTAAATATTTCGCAAACGTATCTCCCTTCCTCAGGGATTGGAATAGATCCTTCATGCTACGACTTGGCTAGCTGTACATTACGAAGAGCTCCTAGACTCACACAGAGCCCAGACATCACGTTAACCCGTTCCCTGCTGGGGCCGGTTCCGAGTCCGGTTTCCCGGAAGAGAGGAGGAGAAGGTGTGGGAGGAGGGAGGAAAGGGGAGAGGGTTCAGTTATATGTTGGTCTTCAACGTGGCACCTGAGTGACAGGGCTCTTGCCGCATAGCTGTTGCAGAGAGTGGACGACACAATACATGTCCATCAGACTCCTCCACACCCACCCGGGCTGACGGCAGCACCATGAGGAAGCTCTGGATCACGCATGGCAAACCCTGGAAAGACAGAGGTCAAAAGCGTCAACCCCGGAGCGACCAGCGGACACAGATACTGTGTCTCGTCCTGAACTCAGGGGCCGCTAACCATGTTTGTCTTTGTGGATTGAACGGACTGGAACCCTTTAAGTCAGCCCTCCCACCAGGTGAAAGCAGGAGTTGCCCTCTTTGTACTGTCGGGGTTAGGGCGTTTAGGGTTTATGGGTTAGGTTTAAGGGTTAGGGTTAGGGTTAGGGGTTAGGGTTAGGGTAGGCCTCCTGGGATGGAGGTTAGGGCGTTGCATGTGGAGGATGGGGGACAAGGTAGCTAGGCTGCTAATGCTGCTAGGGTTATATATAGGCACATATAGGATATATGTGCCCCCTATACTAAAGCCGTTGAGGGGTCTTTGTACAGGAGTGAACAAAAGCTTTCTTTCTCTTTGGCTCTCTTGATAGACTTAAACGAGGCTATTAGATGACCTGGAGAGGTTATGCTATGGCACGTTTCCACCGGCGGGTGCGGGTCGGTTCAGTTTCGCTAAGGTGCACGGATAACGGAGGTGGTTTTCCACGCCGACCCAAAAGGGAGGGAGCATCGCACGAGACGAAGTTACCCGCCACTGAGAGCCGCGACTGAGCCGTCAACTGGAGCCGCCACATGAGCCGCACTGAGCCGCAGCGTGAAGCCTCACTGAGGCGACACTGAGCGGACCTGAGATGCCGGACTGCTGCCGTCTCGTCCGCTGTGCTCCTCCTTTGGGGCTGACGATGCCTGAAAGGGTTGCCGGCCAGTTCCAGCTACAAACGCCGTAACGTTGATTGGTTGACAGAATCACGACTTTGGGGTAAAGAACAGACAAACACATTAGCCGCGCGAGGATACCAGGTACCGCCGAAAGCTTCTGTATATTTGAAGAGAAAAATGTTGCGCAAAAAGTGTTTGCCCGTCCTTCTCTTGGACGGTCCTACATTGTTGATCTGTGGCTCCATTGTCGTGGTTCTTCTTATGATGGCTAGATCGCCATCCGGCCTCCTGGCTAACCCCCCCCTATCATAAGGGTACTTGGTTGGCGATGGAAAACCTGGAGCCGTAACTGAGCTCCGCCGAAACCGCGAGCACCTTCAACTACTGGCCACGAGCCGCACCGATCAGACCCGTGGAAGGATGCGCACCAGAGAACTGACTTGCAGTGACATTTAAGAATATATTTTAAATGTAGAGGAACAAAAACTGAGTTAGGAAGGGAACTAATGGGGTAGTTTTTATCTGACTTTCTATTTCTCATAATCTTTTTAATTTATGGCGTGAATCTGAACAAATATATGGAGGCTGCCTCTTTTACATAAATTGGCTCCAGGGAACGTGTTTCTGTTGAAGCCCATGCATGAGGAATTTTAAACCAAAGCAAGTGATGTTGGCACTGGCCCAGCTGACACGGCGGTGAGATTAAACAACCAACCAAAAGAGATTGGGTTCCGCAAAGTGTCTTTGTGGCCGTATTTAACCTGCCTCTATCTTTAACTGTCAGAAAAAGATTTGAAAGAGTTACAGAAGGGAACGCTGCCTCCGCCACCATTTTCCAGCCATTGTTTCGTGGCTTGAGATCGCGCTGGGTTTTACAGTTTAGCACTGGCAGATTAGGGTCAAGTATGTTTACTTAAGACTGACTTAAGTGGGACATTTCTTCAAATGCAGAAGATAACTTTCATCATCACTGATGGTCAATTTTCTTTATTTTTCATCACATATTTAAAGGGCTTCACAAAGTGTTGTTCTACAGAGACCAACAGGAGCTCTTATAGAGCTCCCACACAATGGGGCCACTACTCCTGCCTGCTTGTGTGTTATGGAGCATCGGCTGCTCTCTTCCACCAATGGGCTCCTCCTCACGCAAAGTTCAAAGGTCCAGCCCTTTAGCTACGACCCCACCTTATCCACTCTATTGATCGTTCCTCCAACATTATGTTTCCACCTGAGAGTCAATCGTTTAGCAGAGAGAGAGAGTAGAGATACCGCGATACCACCACATGACAGAGAGAGTAAAGAAGAGAGGGACAGACAGACGACAGACAGACAAGACAGACAGACCAGACAGACGACAGACAGACAGACAGACAGACAGACAGCGAACGATAGAGACAGATGCGAGATGAAAGGTATACGTATGTCAGGACATAAAAGGTTATGTGAAGGTAACCCTGAAGTTCTTATTTAGTCTATCGCTAAGAATGTCACCACATCTTAGAGAGAAGCTCTTTGCTCTCTGAAGGACCAGAACCGCTCCCTTACTCCTCCGGTCTGTGCTTAAGCGCTATAGAGGCCTTTTTTCACACCGCAGGTGAGACATCAGTTTCAGTCAAACTATTCAATTATAGAGTGCTAGCGTTAAGTTTAAATGTCACACCGTTCTTTTTCTCTAAAGGTAATACACAATTAATAAAATGAGCAAGGAGCCAAGGTTGCATTGCCTTCCTGTAGAATCGGTGGGCAACTGCATAGCATAACTCTGTACGTGGCAATGTCATGCCATTCAGCCATGACATCATAATCCCAATAAGAGCAACAGCAACACTTTTTAGGGGTTGCAGGAGTGTGGTAACCTGTATCTAAAGGGACAAGAACAAATACGAAGCAATGAAGCGTAGTGGAACACTTGGCATCGAGCCAAGAGCTCTTACGATATCCTTACTGCGTAGAGCAGCTGGCACACGTAAGGCTGGCTCAAAGCTGACATTTTAGCCGTACCATATGTGAATACAGCTGATGACCCCGAAGACGAGTCCCAGCAGGAAGGCCATGGGGATAGCCAGCAGGGTGCTCAGTACGCGGTAGAAGACGTATTTGGCGAGCTCGAACACAGCGTGGCTTCCTATCCAGACCCGGTCGAAGCTCTGCGTGGAGCGCGGCTCTGCGATCACATCGTCAAAGCCAACACCTGTCGAGT
>OLKM01005509.1:0-7500 GCA_900291075.1 Melanogrammus aeglefinus | reverse complement strand
AGAGAGAGACAGAGAGAGAGAGAGAGAGAGAGAGAGAGAGAGAGAGAGAGAGAGAGAGAGAGAGAGAGAGAGAGAGAGAGACAGAGAGAGACAGAGAGAGAGAGACAGCAGAGACAGCAGAAGGAGACGGAGAGAGAGACACACACAGTGGAGGTGAAACAAAAGGAGAGAGAGAGAGACAGAGAGAGGAGAGAGAGAGACAGAGAGAGAGAGAGAGAGAGAGAGAGAGAGAGAGAGCGAGAGAGAAGAGAGAGAGAGAGAGAGACAGAGAGAGAGACGAGAGAGAGAGAGAGAGACAGAGCAGCAGAGAGAGAGAGAGAGAGAGAGAGAGAGAGAGAGAGAGAGAGAGAGAGAGAGAGAGAGAGAGAGAGAGAGAGAGAGAGAGAGAGAGAGAGAGAGAGAGAGAGAGAGAGAGAGAGACAGTCAGCGGAGGTGTCCCTGCAGGCTCTGCGGCCCTGGGCAGCAGCGCTGGGTGGCTGCTGAGTGTTTGGCGGGCCGAACCTCCTGTGAAGCCTTCAGTGTTTGTCCAGGCGCTCAGAGAGCGGGTGAGGAGTTCAGCTGCCTGAAGAGCAGCGGCAGTCACTGGTCCAGTCCCACGGCCGGCGCCGTGGGACTGCAGTCAAATGAATAATTTGCAATGCAAACAATGTGTTAGCAGAGCGACAGGGAGCAGGGTGGTTGTGCTGAGAGTGGGGGCAGCCCGTCATAGTGCAGTACACTAGGATATTGAGAGAGCCCAAGAGGTTAGAAAATCACATGCAGCCAATCACAGAGCACCGTTTGATCCTTGATCACAGTTTTAATTTGATTATTAACACAAGCAATGTCCTTGAAAGGGTCCCCTTTATGGTTTGTTATGGACATAAAATGAAGCAGTTTGTGACGGTAGCATGAGTGTTGAAGGCTTCACCTGCCAGGACCTTAATGTTTATTAAAGGCAGACATGTCTCTGCGGTCAGCCATCTCTTGCCCAACATTGGCCATTGTGTCTTGGCTGTGATTGCACTACTGTCTTTATCTTGATGTTAAGATTCTGTCGGCTGACGTCATGTCCTGTTTGGCAGGAAGTAATCAGGTGTTTGGATAGCAGACAACAGGAAGTGGCTGTACTCCACTGCCTGGCAAAGGTCCGAGTACAAGGCAAACATTGAAATGTTTTAGTAAGGAATATCCTGCTATGGCCGTTAATAAAACCCCACCTCTAGTGTTTTCTGTTTAGAATCCTACAACCCCAGTGATGCTCATGGTCAACCAGCTTCAACCATGATGGTGATGTCAGCTGAAAAAGGCGTGGGACTCCAAGGCCTGTTGGACCTTGGGCATCACTTGATTTATTCATGATTTATTAATATTAATAACCATCCGTTCTAGTATTCAATTGTGTGTCTCAATTAACGAAATGCATTAATGCAATGCAATCATCCATAGACCGAACAGAATTAAGTCTCAATGAAAGAGGAGTGCAAGTTGACTGCGTGACTCGTAGAGCAGCACAATGTCTTGTTTTGAGAATCTGATCAGAGGGCTATGCTCCGATAGGTTGCTGGTTCCAATCCCCAGACTCTTGGCTGACACAGTATCTCCAGGAACAGCAGCAAAGAAAACAAATGTAAAAAAAAAAAAGAGAAGGACCCTACCCTCTCCCTTCATCCCATATCCTCTTCAAAAGACCTCTGTTCTCAAAGTTTGGCGTTTGTGAAGAGAGATATACTTAGAATTTCATCACCACCCTTTGTTCTTAAAATGGAAAGTATGACCTCATCCTCAGAGACGGCGAGCGAGGCAGGGCGAGAGAGGCAGGGCGAGCGAGAGAGAGCGAGGCAGGTCGAGAGAGAGAGAGAGGCAGGTCGAGAGAGAAAGAGAGAGAGAGGCAGGGCGAGAGAGAGCGAGGCAGGGCGAGAGAGAGAGAGCGAGAGAGAGAGAGCGAGCGAGAGAGAGAGAGAGCGAGGCAGGGCGAGAGAGGCAGGGCGAGCGAGGCAGGGCGAGAGAGAGAGAGCGAGGCAGGGCGAGAGAGAGAGAGAGAGAGGCAGGGCGAGCGAGAGAGAGCGAGGCAGGGCGAGAGAGAGAGAGAGAGAGAGAGAGAGAGGCAGGGCGAGAGAGAGAGAGAGAGGCAGGGCGAGAGAGAGAGAGCGAGGCAGGGCGAGAGAGAGCGAGCGAGAGAGAGAGAGAGCGAGGCAGGGCGAGAGAGGCAGGGCGAGCGAGGCAGGGCGAGAGAGAGAGAGAGCGAACGAGAGAGGGAGAGGGCACCTGTAACCCTTTTTTTTTTTGGAACGAGTGGAAGGATAAACACCCGCCTCAGGCATGGAACACAGACGCCGGTGGGAGGTGTTATTACATCTAGCATTTAGCCGACGTTTAGCCCCGAAGATCGAGTGCTGAAAGAAACCAAAAGAAACCACGAAAAAAACAATGCATGTGCAGAGCTCCGTGCAGAGCCCGCCGTGCCCAGACGGGGGGAGATCTCACGGCTGGCGTCCCGGAGGTGTAAGCACCTCTCACGGATGGAGGATCTGCCCTCTTGGGAGTGAAGGGCCGTGCTCCACTCCAGCGAGGACGAGGGGTTTTGTCCGTACGTCTCCCTCTGCCGTTGTCCCCCCGTCCAGAGGCTTCTGATTGGAGGCCAGAACCCCAGGCTGCAGCTCAGGGGCGGTATGCAGCGCTGCTGTTGGGTCATGCAGGGCCCACGTCGTTGCTGAGAGGGTGAGGTACTGGAGAACAAGGGCGTAACCATGGTTTAGACATTGGGGGGGTCCAATTTTTTATTATTATTTGTTAAGTGCATTGCCTACAATTAGGCCCAGTTTATAAACAATGTTGTAAGGCTGTCTAGTCTCACATTCAAAATGCTCACCTTATCACCTGCATGTCCAGTAGGGCTTTGACTTTTGCCCAAAAATCATTCGAATTTCGTTTGTTTATTAATATTAATATTCGAATATATTCGAATATTTATTAATAATATTTTGACCATTAAATGCCTTCAGTAATACCTGGGCTTGAAATCCGGAATTACTTAGTACATACAATATTTATGTCAGTGTCTATGTCTACTACTTGACGGTCTACAGCTATGCGTAGAACGCCTAGAACGGTCTTCTCTACAGGCTATGCGTAGAACGCCTCTTGCGCGTGTTCCAACGGTTTTATTATGTTTCTAATAGATCCCTGTCTCTAATCAATACTTCATTCACTGCCTCTTCCGTGGTCGTTACAATATTATGAATAGACTGCATCGGGTTCTCCGACGTCTCTCCCTCTTGGCCTGCCCATAAAAGGTTCGAATATTAAGGGCTGCCTAAAATTCGTTCGAATTTTGATTTATTTTTTTTTGAATATTCGAATTATATTTCGAATCATACGAATGTTCGGAAGTCAAAAGCCCTAATGTCCAAGAGCATGTCCCTGTCTGGCCACTGCTTTCAGCATGCCTGTCTCTCTCCCTTGTCTTCTCTGTGGGTGCCTGCATTGTGACCCCACGTCATTTTATCAGAAAAAACAGCGACTCATATTTTAATTAGGCTACTCGTTTTATTTACTCACACATTTAGCTCGGTATCAAGCTACTAATTGTCTGGAGAAAAAAAAAAACGTGTACCGCTCGGGCTGGCTGGTCCAGTTTTATCCGCTTTTTAAGTAACCTTAAATTGTCCGTTACCTCCTCTCCAACACGTTAAATAACGTTACTTACATTCAAATGACTCACCTGAATCACCTGCATGTTCAGAGCACGTCCCTGTCTGGCCACTGCTTTCAGCATGCCTGTCTAGGCTGTCTCTCTCCTTCTCTCTCTGTGCTGCCTGCATCGTAACCATGTCATTTTATCAAAAGAACAGCGACTGACCTTCATGAGCTATATTTAATATTCTGCTTTTACGAGGCTACTCGTTTTATTTGCTTACTCAAAGCTCGGTATCAAGTTACTTACTGTCTGAAAAAAACTCCGTATGCTTGGCTGTTGGTCCAGTTTCTTCTGCTTTTTACGTACCGGTAACCTCAAATCCTCCATTACTCTTTACTTTCTTGGCTCTCACTGAAGAAAGAGTGTGGGGTAACCATGACAACGCAGAAAGTCGCGAGGTGGTTTCAAACTAAATCGCACAAGTGTACAATTAGGAGGGGGGATTCTTAACAAACGGAAATAAATTGAAAATAAATAAGACATAACAAGAGACCGATCCATTGACAGGGTTCATAAAAAGAGAACATGTCATATATTTTACATTTTATCCTGCTGTATATTGGGGGGGACAGGTTAGTATTTTCTCAACATTGGGGGGGACACGACCCCCCCAAAGAATGCGTGGTTACGCCGTTGCTGGAGAAAGACTTTAATCACACTGGAAAACATTCGGCTGCAGCTTCCCGTAAGACATTCCAGTGATGATAAAACACAAGCAAACCACGTTTTGGAGTTTAAATGATTTAACAAGTCTTTCATTATAGTACGGCTATATATATATATATATATATATATATATTATATATATATATTATATATATATATATTATATATATATATATATATATATATATATATATAAAGTGTATACAGCACTTATACATAATAAAAAATGCTACAGACAAATACAGAAATCGTTTATGAGAGATATTGGTTGTTTGAAGGAAACAACCAACTAACTAACAGAACATGCGTTCAGCCTGACTTTAGCAAAAGACCAAATGTGAATATGTGAAGTGGTTAAGAGTTCACTGCCATGTTCAACGACCCTTGACCTGAAGGTATAATAATGTGTATGCTGTGGTTGTGCAGGTACCTCTCAGCCTGTCACTTTAGAAACCTTTTGCCTGATGGCCATATTTCATCCACTAAACTGCATACATGTGAGATGCCATAACAGTAGAGCATGAGAGACATCTTACACTGAGAGACGAATACATGCACCAAAGCATGCATCCAATATGTCTTCAGATTCTCACAATGATCTTTCAATTATTATTTATTATGGTTGTGTTTCCTAAGCATGCTCACTATGTGTTTTATGATAATGCATGATGCTATGGGAACATTGGCTGAATGATTGCACAGCTCGATAAGACATGGCAAAAATGTCACATTACCTGTATTCATACCCTTCCCCTAAATGCCATTACACACACACTGACACACATACGCACACACCCACACAGTGACACACAGTCACACACCTCCCACACACATATCTTGTGTTTTTCTCGGCAGTAAAATGACAGCGGTGTCTCTAGCTAAATGTGTCTACATTACAAACATGGTTTCCAAAAATCGCACTGATAAGCCGATTTCCAAACCAGTTTGTTCGCCGATTCTGATTGAGCACTTTCAGAGATAATTACCCTATTGTTGTCATTGCCTCATTACACATTGGACCTCAACTCGATTTACTGACTCGCTGCATTATTTAATAATAGTGCAATGTCACTCACATTACATTTTAACATGTTAACATAAAACATCATCTATGAGTGCGCAAGAGACCAATTCTGTGGGCCCCAACTCCACTCTTACGAGTTTTAATCACCACTTCAAATTCTGCATGTGAATTATGGCGGAGCATAATTAGCAAAAGGAGAAGAGCTGCGGAGTGCTGTGGGTTCCCCCTGGAGGGAGGCTCCCCCCAGACCCTCGGCTCCACGCTGACTCAAGTGTTTGGTTGTGGGACACGCCCGTCTCCTCTGTGTCAACACCCCCCCTCCCACTAGCAGACCCACCTTTTCCAGGACCGCGACCACAGGGTAGTGAGCTCACAGGCTCGCTGAGTAACCCATTAAAGACGTGCTCGTGATGGAGCTCCATCGCTCTCCTGTCAGGGAGACAAATTACAACGCTCGACAGCCTTGGCAAAAAACTAAAGTATGCAGCCAGAAATGCCTCTGAGATTCACACCCTGGACTGATTTATCGTTGCTGTTCCCAAACTGCTTGGGAGTCCAATGATTGTAGCTGATGACATACGAATAGCAGAATGCTGTAGGGCAGAATTAAACAGAACTATCATTTTGGTCTACAGGTCCCATTGGGAATGGTTTAAATAAAGGACCAGAGAACGAACGCGTAATAACATAATATAACAGAAGCATTGAGCTGTGGGTGAGTCTTGGGGGGCCGGGGGGGCTGTGAGCCAACATGTTATATCGGCATGGCTGCCTCCCCAGTAGTTTTCCAAAGAGACGGCGGAGCGCTGCGAGGTGAATGATGCTTTCACTCGGCGCGGCTGGGAGGCGTTCGGAAAGCCACAAAGATTCCCTTTCAACGCAAACCTCCGCTTCTAATAATGACCCTGTGCTCTCCGGCCGTATACGGACCGGGGTCCCCGGCCGCCTCGGCACACGTACTCATGCAGACACCAAGGACACTCGGTCCGATCCAAACGTCGCCGTGAAAGTGACCGATGTGATTAACGTGCTAAAGAATGAGCTAAAGCTGAGGTCGGACTGAGAACTGCACGGGATTCTCACAACACGGGAACGTGTTATGGCAAGAGGACGATAGACACACAGACGCTTCCCGGGCCAGACCTCGGGTAAGACACACCCCGCTACGTCCAAGGCCTGAGAACCAGCGGTGGTTGCCAGGGTAACGGTGAGGATGCGGTCAGGAATGCCGGTCTCATTTGTTCCAGGAGATACGATGTGCCTCGGAAGAATCTCCTCCGCTGCCGGCCAGCGAGCGAGGGGCCGTCGATACGCTGAATGGCTGCCATGTTGGAAAGCAACCGCAGGGTCAGAGAAACAGCCCCCACACACACTTGTACAAACAGGCATTACAAATGTTTCCTCCCCAAAAGCGCGCGCGCTCTCTCTCTCTCTCTCTCTCTCTCTCTCTCTCTCTCTCTCTCTCTCTCTCTCTCTCTCTCTCTCTCTCTCTCTCTCTCTCGCTCTCTCTCTTCTCTCTCTCTCGCTCTCTCTCTCTCTCTCTCTCTCTCTCTCTCTCTCTCTCTCTCTCTCTCTCTCTCTCTCTCTCTCTCTCTCTCTCTCTCTCTCTCTCTCTCTCTCAAATGTGCAGACCTGAGGGAGAGAAACCAGGTGATAGAAATGAACATAATCTGAGTCACCATTCCTTCTTTACACTTTCTGCCCCAAATATCATAATAACATGTTTTCCCACTCCCTCCTTTCTTCTCCTTTCCTCTCTTCTCCTCTCTCCTCTGGGGTCGACTAAAAATACATTTTGAGGGTCAACCACCCCTTCCTCCTCCCCTCTTCCAATAACCAGCCCTGGGCCCTGCTAGTGGGAGAGGTCAACGCTGTAGTCGATGCTCTGGGTGCAGTAGGATCTGGCCCAGCGCCTGCCTCTTTGCTCGCTGGTGTTATGGCTTCGCAGTAGGTGGTACCATGAGGCTGCAGGGAGTCCTCCCAGAATGCCACCGCTTACAACGTGTTACAACAATGTTTCATTTGACCTTTGATCATTGGACGAAATCTCAAGGGTCAAACAGGATGCACCTTAAAGATTTGGCGTTTTAGTGTGTTTACTTTGACGCACACGATGTTGTAAATCAGAACA
>OLKM01005508.1:0-16920 GCA_900291075.1 Melanogrammus aeglefinus | reverse complement strand
AAACAACATTTTTATTTCCCAAAAAAACCCAATATACTTTACTGGCATTTCATTTTTTATTTAATTTTTCCCACCACTGAAATTACTGTTGGATGTTTGGATGTTTAAAATGTTCAAACGCTTGCCTTATTTTTTGTGTTTAGGTTTAGTATCACCAGAGTGTGGAATTAGGGTCTGGTAGGCGAGGGGTCCGAAGCTAGTTTATGGTGACAAGAAGTCGCTGGTCTCTCAGTGTTTAAGAGGGGGTTGCAGCTGCTGCTTGTGCTCACTATGCTCGTTCTGAAGTCTTTGACTGCAGGTGGAACATGTCACGGTTCCTCCCGCACTCGGGAAACCCGCAGACAACAACCGCTCTGACGGATTTTAGTCAGTAATCAGGCTTTGACTTACTGGGTGTAGGGAGGAGTGGGAGCCAGTAGATGCTTACTGACCAGTAGAGTGGTGTCCGCCCTGACATGAGAGTAAGACATCTCATGTTTAGGCGGTTCTGGCGGCTTTTCAACTCATCCATCATTTTCTTTTCACTACGCAGTCACTGCATGGCTTTTGGCTGATCCTGTTGCTTGTGGGATGCTCTCGAGCTAGTGTGTTTTGTTGCCTAAAAGTCCTGACTTGTTTTGCAAAGTCTTTAAACTGCTGACATGCGACTTACTGTCGCGCATGAGTGTGTGTGGTGACCCATGTACAGAGGATTGCATCTTCATGTGATGCAATGTGATCATACGGAGTCAGTCTCTCGTAGCGGCTGGAATATGAGTCTCCAAGCACTAGGTCATGCTTACTATTTCACTCCATCTGTTGCCACCGTAGACCGAGGTAGTCTCTGGACTGGATGAAGCTGGTTCCTTCTACTGGGGGGTCTAGGCTGCTCTATAATGTACTCTGTAGAGACTGAGAGACTACTGCTCCTTGAGCCTTCATGATGATTCCCTCCTTGATAACGAGCTCGTCTCAGGACTGGTGGGATGTTGCACTGCTCAGTAGGCCAACCCTGCGTCAGGGTGCTGCTGTAGGTCTGCAGCAGTAAATCCTCTGCTGTATGTCCTGTGTTTTCCAAGGTGAGGTGGATAACACATGGTTCATCATCACATCAAAGCTGTTCTCCTTGTCTGTTTTCTGAAGGGTGTATGTTCTTTGAGCCTGTGCCAGAGAATCGGCCAGGTAAAGTATATGGTGTAGTCATGCCGGCAATGTGCTGCTGGGAAATGTGACGAGGAGTTGGTTACTATGGAGACCGGCTTACCATAATATAATACTTTGAGCATGCAAATAAAACAGCCCCCAACCATTCTTTCTCAATTTGTGCAGAACGGGTTGGGTTTGGTTAAGGTGTAGAGAATCATGGAGATATGCTGCGTGTATTGGGTGTACTACTGTTATAATACACTATGCCTTTGCATGTGAGCGGTAAGTGAGAAAAAACTTCCTATGATAATTGACCATACTGCTTTGTGCCTCGCTGGTGGTTGATGAGCACCAAAGTTGACCTGATTCACTGGATCCTCGCTGGAGGGATCGTGTCTCAGAACCTCCGCTTGAGGGGTGATGTGTCTCAGGAAACCTCCGCTTGACGGGAGATGTGTCTCAGGGACCTCCGCTTAGTGAGGATGGTGTCTCAGGAAACCCTCCGCTTGAGAAGAAGATGTGTCTTCAGGGACCTCCACTTGAGGGGATGTGTCTTAGGAGAACCTCCGCTTGAGGGAATAGGTCTCAGGAACCTCCGCTTGAGGGGATGTGTCTAAGGAACCTCCGCTGAGAGGATGTGTTCAGGACCTTAGCTTGAGGGGATGTGTCTCAGAACCTCAAGTCAGTTCATATCGCAGTACAAGGGATTATGGCCAAATATCTGCTCGACTAAACTCGGCATACCTCCATGACGAATAATTCCAAAGGGCAACCTGGGAAATCTGTACCGTTGAACGTGTGACAGAAATGAGTGATCATTCATGGTTTAGAGGAAGACATGCCAAAAGGAGCTCATGTGTCCACAACTGAAAAGACTGTGCAGTTGATATTTTAGATGCGACCTCTCCGCCAGTAGCATATAGCGTGTGGAGCGTCCCCGGTCAATGCATATGTCTTTAGTTGCTCCATGTTGATTGCTACCATGGATGACATCCCACTCAATAGCTTGGAGTCAAGAATGATTTCTATCTCTCTGCATCCTGTCGAGCTCTGCTTTTACTCTGTACTGTATGCTATCGGTACCACATTTGTTCTCTTGCTACAGGTAAGCACCAGATATTGGACATCAAACATCATCCCAGAGTAAGGATGGAGCATATCCTACATAAAATTTTGTTGTTTATAACTCATGGGCAGTTGTTTCCAAATATGTTAATGCTAATTCATTTATAATTGTAATCTTTGTGCCACTAACTAAATATAATCAGCACCTTTTTCCATCTAAATCTCTTGGCTTCGTTAGGCTACTTCGATGTTAGAATGAGGGAACAAGCAGCTCACTGAGTCACCCTGACTATCTGTCCTTCCTGCAGGCAATGTTCACCAAAACACTGTGAACACCATCAGTGGCTCTTTGTGGTCTGTTCTGTTTAGGTACACTCGTAGCTGCATTTCAAGGTAAGCAATTTGGTTATGACGGTATCCATAGACATTACACATATAAAAAAAATATATACTGTAGTGTCTGGGGTAAACGCACAAAATATTTTTTTGAAATGCTGACTGATGATTGTGACATGACCCAGAGAGTTGCGGCATGCTTGGAATGTGCATAGGAGAAGGCGGTTTTAAAAAAGACTGGCAGCAAACGCTAATATTACTTTTGATGCAAAGCGAAAATGCTAAAGCGTTTTTACAATTAGCCGTTGGTGGATATGATTTCTTCCCCAGTTTGAGCATAAACTGGCGCTGTCCAGGTGCTCTTATTCTACTCTTATATACACAGTTTTCTTAAGTTATAATTGATTTAAGGCACATATAAATATAAGTTGACACCCTGTGTTTTGGTCTAAATGGCCACTGGCATCCTGTGCGCCTCCCTTCACCAGTCAAAACAAGGATGAATTACTATGAAATAATGAAAATAAATGACATTTGGACTTATGAATACTTATGCAGATAATGAAAATAAATGACATATTGACTTATGAATACTATGAGATAATGAAAATAAATGACAGATTGACTTATGAATACTATGAGATAATGAAAATAAATGACATATTGACTTATGAATACTATGAAATAATGAAAAATAAATGACAGATTGACCTATGAATACTATGAGATAATGAAAATAAATGACATATTGAGTTATGAATACTCTGAAATAATGAAAAATAAATGAGAGAGATTGACCTATGAATACTATGAGATAATGAATAAATGATGTTTTACTTATGAATACTATGAGATAATGGAAAATAATGACATATTTACCTATAAATACAATGAGATAATGAAAACGAAATTATATCTTGACTTATGAATACTATGAGAAAATGAAAATAAATGAAATATTTACTTTTAAATACATGAGCTAATGTGTGAAAACAACACCCTCAGTGTACAAAACTCAAACTACAGACCCATCAGCAAAGCAACCAACGCAATGAGCCTTCTCACTGTATCCCCCCGTTGACACCCTGCATGCTCTGGCTTACAGATGAGGAGTAAGCAGGACTGGGACAAGGAGATGTGATAGATGTGATGAAAGACAAAATGTAGAGTCTCTTTTCTTTCATAGTTTTCGACAAGTCAGACCACTGCAAAGACTAGGCCAGTTGAAAGAAGCTGATCACATTAAACGTTAAGCCCCGAGCAACCAATTCGAACCAAGCCTCATGCTCCAGCCTCTGACGCTGCCCGCGGAGGACAGGTCGCTAGGCATGTCCGTCTCCATTCGATGGAATTCAATGATTATCCACATAATTGGTTGGAAGTCCATTAACCTCATGCATAATGGCTCTGGAGTGGACCTGCTAACGTCCGGAAATCCAAGTTGTTAAAAGCCCCCTAAGTTGGGCCATAGCTGGACTCAGATGAGCAACAAAATACTTGCTGCCATATCTTTATCCAGAAAAATCAAAATGGCTCTTAGATAAAAAACCAATTGAATTAGATTTGAATTTTTTAACATTCAGCCAACAGCTTTGGCCAGATGTGCAGCAAATAGTGGAGCAAATTAAGAATAATAATAATTTAAATTAATCTTGCAGTGTTCGTATACAGTAGCTAGACTTCCCTCACTCATCTATCATCACTTTCCTTTTGTCCATTTCTAGAAATGTTATTGCTGCAGCACAGCTTATATATATATATATATATATATATATCTATCTATATATATATACTTTTATATATTATATATATATATAGTTATATATTAATAATTATTATATTATATATATTATAATATTTATATATATATATTATCATATATAATATATTTAGATTATATTGGTTAGTTCAGTCAACGTGATGGGTCCGAACAAGGAAGTACCGCTGGAGAAAAGTCATATCCCGACCGTCTCAATAAAGAGTGGTCACCACCACAATATCGAACCCTCACGTTACAATAATTCAACTCCAGTTTGTTTTTTGTCCAAGTGGGTGGGTACAAAATGATTCTTGACGAAAGCTGGTGGCGCCGCGTCCAGCGTCAGTGACGCCTCTGCCCCAGCCCCCAACCCAACTTTGAAAATAGATTAACGGCCATATATTTATTTATCGCCCGATAAAAGTCTGGCGTTAACGCAGCCGTTAACGCCGATAACGGCCAACCTATACACTGTATATATATATTCATACATATAGATTTAGATATACATTTATATGTAAAACAGACATGTTACATTTTGCAATCGTGGGCGGATTGGGCAACATTGCTCTGTATTTGAGGACGTTTTTATTCAAACTATCTGCACTACTTGTCAAATCTCATCTCTGTGCATTGCTGGTGCATAACAATAGACACACAAACAGAACATTTCAGTCAAACTTGTGGTGATCTTTAAGACATCTTTGCAGTTTGGTATAATTACTGTTAGTACACTGTTGGCTGTCAGAAAACAGCTGCCAGTGCTGACCAATGCTGTAGTGCATATACAACGTCTATATCCACTGAGAACGGTTACCACAGGTCCTAATAACGCAGAGGGAGCCAGGGAACCACGGCCTTGGCTGCTGCCCTCCTTCATGTCTCATCAATCGTCTCACCTTCTCCCAACTTTCCTCCTGACAGATCTTGTCTAGTGTCTAAGACTGTACAGGTCTTACAATGATCTCCCTGCAAACTTTCTCCCAACTGACAAGACCACAAATACCCTGACAAGCACACATGCAGTGACCACCCACAACTCTGTATAATATATGCAATGAAGGAAACTGGATACGTCTCCGTCTTCATCTGAGCAGCTATAGAAGGTCATTTACTTCCATTGAAACCCACAACGAAAAAGGATGCTGGCAAAAGGTTGTGCAAAATGACCAGACATGTGTAAACCTTTCACTATTGGCCTAAAATAATGAATGTTTTTTTACTGATAACTGCAGCAAAACATAGCGACAAATCATACATATAAACAACGTGAGCGATTGTATCTAGTCATAACATTTCCGTAACAAGTAGGAGACATATTATCTTCAACTACCTATCCAACAACATTCAAGTGGAACATAAAATGCACAAATAAACCCCCTTATCCAAGTCCAGCAGAACACAACCACACACCTCAGCGGCTGCCTCCTGTAATGAACATACTTGGTCATAAAGCACACATATGAAATTCAATAAGGCATAATGAACCCACTTTGTGCACATACATAATGCTTCCTGCTCATACAAGTCTGCCCAGTGACAGTCCAATACATATACCAATAAGAACTGTACACACTACCTCATTACACCGAGGTAGCACACTTGCTTTGTCATAGAATGAGAAATGCCTCAGATGGGTCTGTGTTTGCCAAAGATAACCTGTACAGCTTTGCCAGGCCAGTTAGCATGTTCAGATAATTAAGCACCTTAGGTTTACTTCAAATATCACATATTACAATGACTTTTCTTTGATCTTCTATGCTCATATACGATTGATTCTCACCATAAATATGAATACAAAATGTGTGCATGTGTTTAGTATGGATGAGGTTAGACACATGGTCATCATACACTGACCTGGAATATGTCAAGGTGTCCCTCTCCTTTACATTCTAACCCTACTGTATTATCCACGTGCATTCCTGCGCTGCACGCACTTTTCTTTAACATGTGAACAGATGGCCATTAGCAAACTAACTGATATGGCACATGTTCACTGAGGATGGCTGTGTGTGTGTGTGTGTGTGTGTGTGTGTGTGTGTGTGTGTGTGTGTGTGTGTGTGTGTGTGTGTGTGTGTGTGTGTGTGTGTGTGTGTGTGTGTGTGTGTGTGTGTGTGTGTGCTCGTCCATGTGCGTGTTGTGTGTGTTGTGAGACTGAGTTTGAAATGCTCTCATCAGTGGGTCAAAGAAACTAGGGGTGATAGTGAAGTAGCTAGCATATTTCAGTCTCAACATGGGTCTATCACCCTTTGACATAGGCTTGCCATGCAATGTGTGTGTGTGTGTGGTGTGTGTGTGTGTGTGTGTGTGTGTGTGTGTGTGTGTGTGTGTGTGTGTGTGTGTGTGTGTGTGTGTGTGTGTGTGTGTGTGTGTGTGTGTGGACAGAATAGCTGAGAAGTCATTTTTGACGAAAGATCTCTTTCCCTGTCTCTCCCTCGTTCTGCGTCTCTCTCTCAGGCTTGTGTAAGCCTAATGCTTTGACACATTGCATTTTGGTCCGTGGTGTTAGAAGGTGGGTGAATATGTGTTTCAGAGAACACAATGCACCAAGCATATGTCTCCGGTCCGGGCAGGTCTGGGAGTGCTGTGAGCGGCGATAAGACGTGTTTCTAATGTCCTCCAAGCATGCTGGTCACACATGTTCCACTCAGATCATTGCGGTCACTCACCATGTTGACTTCTGACACCATGTCAATGCTGGCGATGTCCTATACTCATACCCCGATTCCACCGGAGCACCTTGGGAAAAGGAGACGAGAGTGGATTTCAGTTGCTCTGCACTAAGATGATCATCATGATGATCATCATGATGATCATGATCATTTTCCATGTTGTCCCATTTTGCTGAAACGCGTTACTCCACAAGTCAGGCCTTAGACGAATGTCATAAACCCTTCAGTAGTTTGTCCACAGTAGCTTTCACATAGGACATGTTGCTGGGCTCGTTGGCGCTGAGGTGGGGGGGGGTAGGGAGTAGGGGGCCAGAATGGATGAGAAACTATGAACATATAACAGTTGAAAGGCACCAAAATGCGCTCTCTGAAGGACATCATGCAGTAATGCGGGGTTGGAGTGTTTTTTTTGGGTTACCTCTGTGGCACCGCAGACCATGGCACACAGGAGGGACAGACAGCCGACCCCCCCACCGTCCGCGGTCCTGAGTCGTCCACATCACTCTGATCCTGGAGACGACTATATATAATATAAAGATATGAACGATACAACTTAGTCCCGGGTTGTCCAATTACTGCAAAACCATCGCATGCGCGCCGTCATCGACAGGAAAGCCAAATGTCCTACGCGAGATGAATCGGAGTGCAAAATAAAACGGGTGCACCGGTGTCACCTGGAGTGGAGCCGACGTTATAGCGCAGGAGAAAAGGCGCATAGGTTCTGTCAGTGGATCCAGACCCGTTCAGTCTGCTAAGGAGGCCATCCCCTCCGGCGCCCTCCACCGTTCAGCAGCAGTGTCCTGCAGTACGAATCAGGCTCATCTCGTGGGTTGTAGTGCCGTTCTGCTAAATGTCTCACAGATATGAAGCAGTGAGGAGATCACCTTCTAGTCACCTAGAAGAGGAGCATCGTGCAGCCCGAGCACGTCTGGAAAGCTGGCTGCGCATTGTGGCCTGTAGTACCTGGCGCGCCCGCCGCTGCGCGTCCCCGCTCCTCCTCGGCTTCACACGTCACTGGCTCCACACAGACACCACAGAGTTTAACATGTGTTCAACAAATTCACCCGGATATGTTTCAGGAATTAAAATCTATCGATTGCTAATTATTAATTAAATGGGGAAAATCCCTTAAAGCGCGGAGGAGGATAAAGGAGACGGTGTGTGTTCCAATGATGTGCTGGAGTCCGGTGGATGTCCGATACTTCGTCTGTGGCCCCGAACAGTGTTTGGGCCCAGAGACGAAGCATCACTCGGGGAGGAGGAGGAGGAGGAGGAGGAGGAGGAGGAGGAGGAGGGAGGAGGAGGAGAGGGGAGGAGGAGGAGAGGGAGGAGGAGGAGGAGGGTGAGAAGGAGGAGGGGGAGAGGGAGGAGGAGGGGAGGAGAAGGAAGAGGAGGCGTAGGGGGGGAAGGGGGGATTTTGTGTTTGCAAGTGTGTTCGTGTGCACACCTGTACGTGTGTGTGTGTGTGTGTGTGTGTGTGTGTGTGTGTGTGTGTGTGTGTGTGTGTGTGTGTGTGTGTGTGTGTGTGTGTGTGTGTGTGTGTGTGTGTGTACGTACGTGTGTGTGCGATATATCTTAGGAAGGAAAATATCCTAAAATTGTTGAACCTCATCATTGAACCTGGTTAACATCATAATGTCATCAAGACGTTCTTACAGCACTTGTCTGTCCCATAAAAGGCACTCACTTCATTCAAACCAGATGACTGTAACCATTGGCCGTGAAAGCCTTGCTTCAGACTAAACAGGTTGAACTCTGAGTCTGCGGTGTGCACAACAACCAGAGGCAGAGATCATGAAGCATCAAACTAAAGCTAGAATTATATTTGCCAGTATATGCCTCTCGATGTGGCATGTAGCCTACTGGCCGAAATATTTATTGTTCATTGTTTTTTTTACAATTTGATACAATTGATAATTATAATTATAATAATTAATTATAATTAATAATTATTAAAACCTTGATGTCATCAGAAATGTATATCCCTTCACCAGCAGGTTTCTCATGTTGATGATAGCTATTGGATGGCTGTATTGTCTGTCTTGCGTGACCTTTTATTGCGTCATCATGTCTATGATCATTATGTTTGTTGTCACAGTATACATCTTGCCCTTCACCACAGTGTGCCTCTCTTAATCAGAAGGGCCTGTTTGTACTTCCATCCCCCCTAAGCCCTCCATCCCATCTACTACATGTCTCTGGTGCTGCCACACACATACAAACTTTGAAATAAAAATGTACATGCTTTTTTGAGTGAGATATGCATTTCTAAAAGTACCCCACCTACAGTTTCCAGATGAGTGAGTCATGGTGTGTTCCAGATGCCTCGGACGCCAGCCTTCCGAGTTGCAATTGGGGAAATCTCCCATCTTTATGGCATTTCACAGAGGCACGTCCCCTTTTGGTCGGTTCCTCTCTGAGAGTACACCGAGTTCTGTGAGGCCACTCGACAACAAAAAGAATTGCGCCCATAAAGAGATTTATTTTCTTTGTATTTGTACCACGTGGATAATTTTAATACTCTTTTAATGCATTTTAAATGCTCTTACACACTTGATTGCATTGCTACTTTATTCCGGTCACCTGGCACGGTGTTGCTGTGCGTGCAATACAATGTAAAGTTGTGTTGTTTGTTTTAGAGCTGGTTTGCTAAAGAGGCTAATGTGGCTAACTTTAACAATGACTAGCCAATGACATGACACAATCACAAAGACGAACGGGAACGCTTTAAGTAGCCTAATACGAGACAGGAAATTACATGACATGTGCAACTCGGAAGGCTGGTGTCCGAGGCATCTGGAACACACCATTAGACTCTTATGTAGGAGGCATAGACTGGGTAGCCCCGCCCATTCTGCCGCTGATTTGAGTTGACCTTGCAGAAGGGTCTGGGGAAGAGCAATACATAATACACACATAGGGTCTGTACTCACAAAACACGGCATTGGAAAGGTTGTAAGTACACCAGGAGTATATTTAAAAGCACATTTGCCTGATAGCTTCAACTCTGCTAGTAGCGGCGCTGCTGCGTCGACGGGGGCGTGTACACAGCTGTTTCCGTCAACAACGTTCCACGCGAGAGTATGAAAAAGTTTCGCCGAATTTTTATAAATGTATAAAGTATTCAATTATTTCAGTTGTCAATACATTTCTATGGAGTGTTGAATTCACTAGCTTTTTCATTACACTTGTGAGTTTTACTTTTACATTTACTAACGTTTCCTGAGAAATCGGAAGTGACGTCGACGCAGCAGCGCCCGCTACTAGCAGAGTAGAGGCGCTATCAGGCAAGTGGTTCTTTTAAATATACTCCTGGTGTACTTACTAACTTTCAATGCCTCGTTTGTGAGTACAGACCCTATGTGTACTACTGCAGAAGTTTGGTAACAATCCAGACATTATTAGTGGGGTCATTTACTCATTTACGAGATCAACACACTGTTCCGTTCGCGCTAGTACTAAGCCACTCGGCTGATAGCCCGGTCTTAGCCCGATCTTGACCAGTGTTGACCAGCGCTAAAAATGCTTCTGACGGGGTATTTGGCTGGATGTCATGGTGAAAATGACCCTAGGTTAATTTTACGCCGAACCATCACTTTAAATGCGCATGCGCGTTTCATTCATTCCCATGTTATTCCCAAGTATTAACGATCTCCTTTTGTTTTCTAATCTATGAATAATAATCGAATGTACAAATTATTGTTGCCTATACTTGGGTAATATATAAAAGAAGAATCGGTTAACTCCATTCACTGAACGGGGTGATCCACTTTATTTCCAGCGCTCCCAACACAGAGTCAAAACAGCGACCCACATGCAGACATTTCCTTTCTCCTCCTTCAGAATAAGAGTCCCTTACAGGAACTGGGTTACATATGCATTCATCAGTGCTTTTTGACCTGTTTCCAATGGCTTTGTTTGTGCGAAACAACGTGCTGCGTTCAATGAAATCAAAACCAAAACGGATTGAGGCTTCGTTTTATGTCCATGATTGAGCCCCTTTTATATACAACCCTTAAGGGTTTTGTCCGTTGGCTTGTGTCGATGCGTCAAGTGTCATACGTCATCTGTAAGTGCAGGACCCCGAGTCGATCTGGCAGCCGAGTCAATCTGGTACCCACACCGGCAGCTCCACTCCGGTAGTCCAGCAGATTCGGCGGGGGACCTCCGGTGGATGTCCGGCAGCTCAGCTCGGAAATGCAATCCCTTTCGCCTCCATGTCGTCCGAGAAAACCCCCACCATGAGTCTTTACTTGTTGTGGAGGTACCAAGTCAAGTCAGGTTTATTTATATAGCACATTTCTTATGGCATACATAGACACAATGTGCTTTGAGTGGAGAGATGTTATTAAATTAAGTAAAATAAACAAACACGCTTAGAAAAAGAAAAGGCAAAACAAACTGAAAAATAATAATAAAATGGAGTGTTTAAAAGCAAAGACCTGTAGTCATGAATTAAAAGCTAAAGAAAATAAACTCGTTTTAAGGTCCTTTTTTAAAGAGTACATTGATGGCGATGACCTTAATTCAAAGGTAGGCTATTCCAGAGGACTGGAGGACAGTAACTAAAGGCACATGTGCTGCATTAGTGTTAAATTCTGGGGGTCATGAGGAGACATTTTACTGGAGGACCTAAGTAACAGGTTGGATATAAAAGGAGATCATATCGGAATATAGGTGGGGCGAGGGCCGTGTATGATTTAAAGCCAGAAGGAGTTATTTTGAACTCAATTCTTTGTTTTACTGGTAGACAGTGAAGTGATTTTAGAAACATGTGACATGATTAAATTTAGTATTGTTTGTCTGTTTTGTTAGACCAAGCATAGAGTGTGTTACATAATCCAATTTGATTGGAGATAAATAGGATACTAATTTTTCATGAATCCTGTATAAAAGACAGGGAGGCACAAACTTTGGAAATATTTCTAAGGTCGGTAAAGGGGCGTCTTTGTAGTCTGTTACATGTGTGGGGGACATGAACGTCTCGGACTTGCAGGGGAGTATGGGCAGGTTGGGAGCGCACCGGAGTGGCTTGGGGATTGGACCCTGAGTGCAGCAGGTGCAGGACTCAGGCCAATTGGGGAACGTTTGTCATTTATGTGCCCTGCTTTGTGTTCTAGTAGGGGAAGGATCTCGGAGAGAGACTTTACCTGAGAGGAGAGAGATAGCCAGAGACCGAGCTCAACCTCAACCTCCACGGAACCAGGAAGCGCATGGATCTCGGACCGTTAAACTATTGTTTTGGACCTGTCTTAAGTTTGCTTTAGTGAATAAAAAAACTCCCAACAAAGGGACAAAGGAAACTGGTCTCCCCGCTCTCATTACCTGCTACAATATGCTTTTGAAAATTAAGATCGGCATCGAGAGTCACTCCTAAATTTTTAACATCCTTACACGGTTTTACCAAGAGGGAGGTAAGGATTGGGTGAAAGTGATGTCACAAGGCCTCCAACAGGATGTCTTTTTTGGCATGATTTAACATAAAAAAATGTTGGGCCATCCAATTTTTATTGTCGGAGATACAGCAAGTGAGGTCATTCACCAGACTGGGATCATCGGAGGAGTGATATGTAAGTTGGGTTCGTTTTTCAGCTTATGGTTAGAGATGTTGTGTTGACGTAATGGCCAAGTGGTAATGTACAGTTAAAAAGCAAGGACCAGATAGCCCTGAGGTCCTATAAAATGGTGACCTCAGAGAGGGCTATTTAATAGAAAAGAAAAAGATGTCTGTTTAATAGGATGGGTCCAAGCAAGGCTGTAATTTGGAGGGCACTAAATGTGAGACGTTGAAGAAGTATAGCATTGTCAACTGTATCATATTGCGCACTGTATATCAGAGACAGAATCAACATTTTGTCATGGCTTCTAAGGGTCATTACAACTCTGACCGAGCAGTTTTATTTGCTGTGATTTACGGGACCAGATGATAGGCATATATGGGTTTTTGGAGCAAATAGGTGAAGTTTTGGTTACACACAACCTTTTCTGAATTCTTGCCTTTAAGAGGCAAGCTTAGCGATGGGCTTGTACTTTTCTAGCAGGGGTCAAGTTTGGTTTTTTTTAGTGCGGTGTACATGGCTACCGAGAGTCGAAGCAGTCTTTATGTATAATTTATCCGAGGTGACTAGCTTCTTGGCCGTGATTTGAGATATTTTACTTATATATTTATTATTCTATTTTATTTTTTATATATTGGTTCTTTTAGTCCTAGTGTTTTGGGGAACCTGACCCACCTACTTAACTCGCATGGGGGCCTTCTACTACGGCGTGAAGCGTACATCCTAAAAAGAGATTTGCCTGCTTGGAGTCGGCAATGGGACAATGAATCTCTATGTTACGGCATTTGACGCTTCTTGTTGCAATGGACAGCAGCTGTTTGCATTTACAGTAGAGCACCGAACGCATTTCTTGAAGGGACTGTAACGGTGGGTAATGGTATAGCGGTGTTACGGTCAGCGGGAATGTTAGTTTGGACGCCGGATTGCAGGCAGAGGCAGGTGCGGCCTCCAAGTTTATTGTCGAGGAACAGGAAAGTACATTCGGCAGGGCGATGGGTGAGACAGGGCGGGTAGGTGTGCTGGCGGCGTCCCGGGGAGTGCTGTTCCGTGGTGGGTGAATGGAATGACGACGCATAGCAAGATGCAGTGTCGCTTGGCGGGAGGGGGTGTTTGCTGCGGCGAAAGGTGCACGGGTTTAGGCATAGGTCAGGACGGTAACCGGAGGTTGGCTGTTCACTCGTCACCAAGTACGCTGAGACGGGTACTGGCGCCGACGGGTGCGGTTAAGATAGTTGTGACGGTTGTGAGGCAGGTTTGCCCGTTGCGGTGCCGCTCGCTCGACAGCGCCCGTCTAGCCTGGGGTCGACGTGAAGGCGGTTTTGCGGGAGATTTTTTTTCTTAAGCTATTTCAGCAACAATTTAGAACTGTTTTCTGGAATTTTTAGCCTTATTGTTTACTTGTTGAACCTCATTTTGTCACTCCCTTAAGTTTTTTGCTGTTTACTCTTTTTGATTCTGGTCTAAATTAACTTTTGAACTCGATTTGGCGTGAGGGCTGTTCGAGTGCAACCACACACAAAAACCCAACCAACACACAACAAAAACAACCCACATTTTTGGCGAAGTTTTAAAGTAGGTTGGATGGTACATTACTTCTTTCTGTAATACTGTACATTTTGTGACGTGCGAGCCAACAAGATGAGGCATCACTCTGGAGGTAAAGGGGCTCCGCCACCATGATAGGAGGCCACTGTATTTCTGGTATGTCTGTCGAAGGCTGTTTGGACAGTCAGGCGACTTGTTTGTTGTGGACAGTAGGAAGGGCCTTGTGTTGACGTCGGGACCTGTTGTGGATAGGTTGGAGGGGTGTTTTTAGCAACCCGGTTCAGCGATTTGTGCTCATTTCGACAATGTTATTTATTGATGTGTCCCAGAGACGACTTGTCGCTGTTTGGTGCTACAGGAAGCGAAATGTACATGCTTCTGAATGGGAGCATTTCTCATATTCCGTGCTGCACAAACGAATGTTAACCAGAATTTTGAATGGGTTTGTTTTTCAGGATGAGGGAGTGTGGTTGAGGCAGTACAGTGCCTCTGTTATTCTTATGTCATATTTCAGATTTTTTTAGCGACCTCTTCAACTGAGACGTGGCTCCATAGGAACGCGGCGTTTCTCAGGCAATTTATGGTGATACGAGGCTAAGGGAAGCGGAGAGGAGAGGGGAGGGAGAGGAAGTCCGGGCAGGTCTCAGATAGGATAGTACAGTGCACCTCTAGTTATATTTATATTTCCCAGTTTTTGCATTTTTGAAGCGACCTTCTCAATGAAATATATATAAAATACCGTTGTCACGACGAATGGTAACTGCTTCTGAATGGGCGTCTTCTCAAATATATTAGCCGTTACTGTTTTATTTATTATTCGTGGGTTATTAGTGCTCAGTCTCTTGATTCTATGGCATCCCTGGTCAAATCATTTTAAATATATAGTTATTAAGGTTGCACGAGGAGTGAGAATTCGTTGTGGGCCGCAGGGGGCTGATTTTAAACGATTCGGGCCTACATTATTTTTTACATCGTTTTTTTATTATTTTAATATTTTCTGGTATCCTGAACCCATCTTACAATTGGTGGAGTGGTTGTCATGTTCTTTGTCTCAGTATTGTCTTTAACGATATTTAATAACATCAACTGGTTCTTATTGAGGCTATTTATTTATTCTCTATTATTTATTTTAATATTAATACATTCATATTTTACAATGGCATTTCATCTGGGATTTTTTCGATTTCAGACGGGGGGGGGGGGGTTGTGCGCTGGTCACGCTTCGACCATGTCGTTCTATTTTCCCACAGTTCTGACTTGTAATTAATACTTTCTTTTGTTTCAGTGTCTTTTTCGTTTTTTTTGGTGTCTGGAAGGTAGTTGGCTGGCTTTAAACGTCACTCTGAGAGATGTGCACGGGCATTTGGGCAGGGTTATTTGAAATAATTCATTAAGTTATCATGTGTGAGAGGCGTTTCCTCCTCCTGGTTGGTGCTGGGTGTGTGTGGTAGAACACAGTCTAGTTTTTTTTATTTTTTTTGTATTTTCGTTTTGTCGCCTTGAAAAAACATCAGTTCACATCCTTGATTTTTTTAACAATTTATGGTGTTTACGCAGGCGCTGAATGTATTTGACACCACGTTTATTTTGGTCGTGGAGTGCTTTGTCTTGCAATTACAGAGGTCAAAGTTTCCTGTGTTCTTCACCAGGTTGCCAGGAAATGCGAGAGGTTTTGGCCCATCCTCCACAATATTGTCTCTGATCGTCAGTTTCTGGGCTGTCGCTGAGAACAGGTTTCAGTCCTCAAGATTTTCAATTGGGATTTAGGTCTGGAGACTGTCTAGGCCATCCAGAACTTGAATTATGCTTCTTACGAGGCACTCCTTGGTTTTCTGGCCTGTGTGTTTGAGGTATTGTCATGTTTGGAAGATCCGCACGATCTTTTCAATGATGACTGAGGAAGATGGTTGCTCCAAATTCACAATACATTGGCAGTCTTCTCTCCTTAATACGTACGTCGTCCTGTCCTGAGCAGAAAACACCCAAAGCTGATGCTACACTGCTACACAGTGGGTGGTGTTCTTTGGGTTGGTACGCTCTCTTTTCTTTCCAACCGGCTTGTGGCATTTTGACCAAAAGGTCCATTTTTGGTCTATTTGTACCATACAGACTCTTTGCTTCGCCCTGACTCTCTGGATCATCAAATGGTCATTGGCAACTTAAGGCGGGCCTTAACTGTGCTGGTTTAGCGGCGCACTTCGTGCCTGCGATGATTTCCATCTGACGTCTTTTGTGTTTTACCAACGTGATGGGAACGGTGTCCGCTTTTTTCAGGTCGTTGACCCAAGTCCTGCCGTGTAGTTTTGGGTGATTCACTCACCTTTTTGCTTCATTGAGACCCCGAGGTGTATTTGGCATCGGGGCTCCTCGATTGAGATGCCGTCATGTTTATTCTGTCCATCTTTCTAGTTTGTCTCATGGCTTTTTTCGCCAGTGCTGCACTCTCGTAGCCTTTCCCGCCTGTTGGAGTTGTACATTTTGTCTGCCTGGTGTTTTTGGAGCTTCTTTGCTGTTAGCCCATGCTGAATGTTTTGGGGTCTTCTGTTGTGATTGGGTGGACAGGGGTTTTATCAGCTGACGCTCCAAGGTGCATCTGTTTCGGACTATACGTGGGAGTGGGGGGCTTTTAAGGTGGGCACTAAAGGTCTTTGGAGGGTCAAATTCTAGCTGATAGAGGTGTTCTTATTATTTCAGCTGTTCCATCGATATATTGTTTAAACGTTGACTCCATTTGATTTGTTTGTTCTCTCTTAGATATACTCTCAAAGGTGGATGCACTCATTGAAATTCCGCCTTCATGATTTCTTTCGGTGGAGAAGTGTGCCATGAGCATTGTAGGATGTGTTCAATACTTTTTCTT
>OLKM01005507.1:0-16920 GCA_900291075.1 Melanogrammus aeglefinus | reverse complement strand
TGTTTCGTCTATGTTATATGCAGAACAACTAACTGAAATGGGACCCAGGGGCTACCGTTTAGACCCTTCGGCGTTAATCCGGCGTGTTATGGCGATTATTCCTGGTAAAATAAAGGTAAAATAAAAATTTCTAAAAAATCCCTCAACAAGAAAGAGAAGGACCAGAGCTCGCCAGGAACCCAGGTGAGTCACTGCTTCACATCGGCAGAAGCTAATTTGCCTGCCAGCTGTGGTTTGTTAGTCTCCACTCTTGCCTTGGACAGCATCCACTTCTCGAGCGACCTACTGATCAGCCCCTGATCAAATACCTTTGACTCTTGTGTCACTGCTACCCTTTGCCTTCGCCTTCGACTCCGGCACCGAGACCATTACAGGATGGTCACACAATTACTGTCAATTTAAAGGAAAAAGGTATGCGCCTCACGCGAGTAGGCCGTCTCCCTCACCCTCTCCACCACAGTTTACCTCATAGGTACACTGTTACACTGTTTACTGGCCATATATTTAGCCATTAGACAGCCCCTCCTCCTTCCCCGCAAGCCTGGATCTGTCAGACTTCACCTTAGCGCACCACCTCCACCCACGGCTACTTCGCAAGGTTGCCCTGTACATACTTCACTCGATTGCGCCTCCCATCCTTCTTTGAACCCGTGGCTATTAACCTCTTCGCACCTCTTTATCTGACTGTGTTGCATCTTAATTGTTCTCTTTCCCACTGTTTACACTATTCATCATTACTAATCATTATAATGCCCAATTTATTGTTATTATTTTTCCAACTATCCTTGCACTGCTATAGTTTTTATATTACTATGTCTACATAATGATCTTATATTGTCCATATTTAATGCTGGTCTCTTGACTTTATCTCTTGGTACTGCCTTCCTACTTGCCTACCATCAGGACGCTTACGGGTACACCGAGCGGAAAATTCACCTTCGTGGCGGAACCTCTCTGTCAGACACGTTCACCAAGCGGAAATGTGGAGAGTTAACCGCTACACTGGACGCGTTAAGAAATTGGCTCCTTTCTTTTTGATCTCTTGTGTTTATCTATTTTATAAACCACAGTTCATCAGGCACCAGTTTCATTGGATCAGAGTAACATGCGGTAACAGGATTAAGTCTACAGCAAACCCGTAATCAAACTACATTCGTATAACGTTAAATTAGCTAGACATAGTTACCAAGCAAACCATCAACGGACATAAACCATAAAACATTGATGCAAAGTACGTTGTAAAGTGACCAACTACTATTTGATACAAACGAATTAGTTGCAAATACTAGGGCTAGTGGTAACCAGTTCCACGTCAAGATCAACTTAATATTTAGTCTGCTAATTAGGTTTGATATATAGCAGTTATGTAAAACTTCGGTATTGCAGACAGGCTAGTGCGACATTATTAGGCATAGATGAAAAGCTGTGAATTAATCTAACCTCTCACGAGGTGTTTTTAAACGTGATGTTTGTGTGGATTACTAATAACTGATAATTTCGTTAATGAACAGACAGGCGAGTTGCAAGATAGTCTTGCATAAATGACAGATGTGCACATCTAACCCACAAGCAGATTGTTTTACATGAATAGGAGGAAGGCATCTTGCCCCGACTCCCCCTGCTACCGAGCTCTCACTTGTTATCCTCCAAAGGATTAAAAAGAGGAAACGGACCTGGTGTGACTTGCACATCAACCAGCCGCAGGCGACAGCAAAGGGGTAATTTACAACCTGGCGGAGGAGTCTGCGTATTTAACTACTGCCACCCCATAGATCGTCTCTTACACGAGAGTCTCAGACACCACCTCCCTACGATCATACCTGTCAGTGATTGGTGCAGATCTCCGCCGACAGGTGCAACACTATAGTATCCGATCGGCAGTCGAACCAAGCAAGACTATGTTGTTACCATGAGGTAGGCCAACACACAAGCTTTTGCCATATTATTATGGTTTTTGGAGAGAGGGCAGGTGGTCCTCAATGGGCCTCTATGTTGGAGGCTCAAGGGCCAGGGGGGCATTGCACCGCCTTTACTTATCATCAATTTCAGACAAACGCATGGGGCTTAAGGTGGCTGACAAGTTACAGAGAAAACGAAGGAGAATATTGATTTAAATAGACAATTTATTGCACTATTAATACACTATAAGTCTGTGTAGTGAGGAATGGGTGAGGGCACAGTACTCTCACCACATTCCCCCCAAGTCTCCTCACTTGGTCTGTACCTCTTTGCCTGTGCATGTGAGGGTGGTGCATATAATAGTTGGGGTTGGCGGCTCTGGTGGGATGGCTGGGATGTCTGATCCCATGGCCTAATTAGACCAGGGCCCTGCATCTGGGCCTGCTGGTGCCCTTGGTCCAGATCATGGACACCCTGGAGCCCTTCTAAAAGAGCAATCTTTGCCCTCAGCTTACCCCCAGCCACTTAATTTGTTCAGCAAAGGTTGCACCAGACTGAGGCACAAATGTAACATCTCACTCCTCCTCCTGTGGCACAACGATGTGTGAAATGTGCTGTGGAGGCTCCTGGACCATAGCCAGCAGATCTATCTCTGCCAAAAGACTCCAAAGGTGGCTGGAGAGCCCTCTTTCGTGCAGCAGGTCCTGCGGTAGGGCTGTTGATTATGGAAAAGAAATGATAATCACATTATTTTGAATCAACATTGAAGATTAACAATCTATTTAACACAAATATTTACTTGGGTTAGGAAAACAATTGCACAGCCCTACCCTGTTGGTTGAAGAACCAGGTTGAGGAATGCTGATCTGGTTGAATGGTCATTCTCCTCCCCGCACATTCCTCTCCATGGCTCAGGTCCAAGCCTCCCAATCTTCATGCTGGTCTAGGTTGCTTCTAGAGCTAAAGCATAAATGACAGCACAATGATTTATAGTCTAGGTAAAATGTATGCTGATTCTTAATGATGAGAAATCTTTTCAGTTATTTTCGAACTTGTGCTATATGTAAAAATAGTGTGCTGGGAATCAGTGAGCCATCACGCCTTTCAGTGTTTTGCACTGTACCTCCTGGGTTGAAGGTGGGGAATAAGAAAAGGACAGGGCTTGGGTATATTCCACTCCTTTTGGGGTCCGTGCTGCCGATCACTCCGTGGTTGTAAAGTTTTTTTTGGAATTTGGTGCCTTAGGTCCTTCCAGCGACCTTGGCACTTCACAAACTAACCATAAATTGACAGATAATTGAATAACAGATTTTTTCTTTAAAGTTACAATAACTGATGTATGTTGTACACAGTTAACAAATTATATATTTTCCTACAGATTTCCTTGCCACCGAGGAGTCTTTCAGGAGTCTGGCTCTTGCCTACAGGCTGGGCAGAAAAACAGAGTGGCAGACTCCGTTCACATGACCTGTAGGGCAGTTGTGCGATCACATGACTGGAGACCTAAATTGCCGAAACCAACGGGAGGAATCATGGACAGCTATCGCAGAGCACTTTGAGAAAGATGGCAATTTCCAAATTGCATTCGGGCCATCCGACGGGAAGCAACATTCAAATTCAGAGCACCCAAAAATCATCATGCAGCCAGTTTTTTAATTATATAAAAAAACATTTTCAATAATTCTTGTTGTGGCCTGGTGGTGGATGGCGACTCCAAATTTATAATCATACAAGGTTGGCGATTTTGGCCGTGACAGTGATGTGGTGGGTGTTCGTTCATTCAGCAGACTGGGGAGGGAAGATGATGTGAAAAGACTTTGAATGTGTGCCAGAAGACACACCCCCCTGCTGGTTAGTCATGCAGGTGACGTGCCATACATGATTGAGGTAGGAGGATGCTGCGTATTCCCTGTGAAGGCGTAAACCTGATGCCGACCCTACACCTGCGAAGAAACCCTGTTCCAAGGCATAAGAGTAACTTTAACTACCAGGCTGTTCAAGAGCTCGCATGACAGTGGAGTGTGCCTTTGGCATTCTTGCGGCCGAGATGGAGGGTTTTTTTGTCAAGAATATCATGCTGCCGTGTCATATAGACATGGTAGTCATGGCAGCATGATGTGCTATAATTATCTGCCTGATGCATGAGCTAAGAGCAGAATATGGTAGAGGGTCAAGGGATGGAGAACATGGGCTGCAAAGTGTCAGATCACATGGGGGGTAACAGAGGACCCAGGGAAGCCCTTTCAGAACTCGGGAGTTCTCCTCTGTCATTTCTTTGACTCCCCAGAAGGAGCTTTTAAATAGTGACACATAATTGTGTAAATAATTTTGTAAATAATGTAGTTTAATAGGTTTGGATAACATGATGATCATTGTATATATCTTTTTGTAAATATATATTGATATTTTGTAAATAAATATTGATTATTAATCTCTCTCTCTCTCGCTCTGTCTGTCTCTCCCCCCGCTCTCTTTCTCTGTCTGTTTCCCTGTCTCTCTCTCTCGCTCTGTCTGTTTCCCTGTCTCTCATCAGACATTCTTGGTTCCAAATGTATGTTGATTAAAACGTTCTTGTTGACACCATGATTCATTTTAATCTGTTTCCACTTAAAAATACATTCTCAGGATAAGCGCTATAGACGAAGTAGGCCTAAAACAATTTTAAAGTAATGCTATAGACATAATGATTTGGCCTCAAGAGGAATAGTTTCGGGAAACGCGACAAAGAAATTATCGATGGATTGCAAGATCCATCGGGAGAATGATCATACGAGCGAAGATCCATCGTTATCGGGAAACGGGGCCCAGTTCAATAGCTGCTTATAGTATAGAAGTATAGAAGTTACTCACCAGTTATGCCAACTGCCTCCGAAACAGCTCTCCATCCGGCATCTCTTTGACGTTTGTCCTTATATTTTGGGTCACTGTGGTCGTAAAGCTCTACTCGTTTTTCAACTTCGTGAATTAGTAAATAATCATCCATTCTTGAACTATCAACTAGGCCTACTTGCTATATATATTTACACTTACGTATACTATCTATCTTATGCCTACACTCGTCTTCAAACAGAAGTTATGTTTTAATCGTTAAAAACGTTAAATCTCCATAGTAACAGCTCTCGAGGGTTTGGGAAATAATCAGATTTATTGATTCCCTCATTATTCACAGCAAAATATATAATGATTTTCATTACATTTCATTGATTTATTACCATACTCTATGTTAAAAGGCCCACGCAAACCTCGCGGAAAATAATAAAAATAGAAACCAGTCTATGTCTTAATTTTCCGCGTGGAAATGTCGGCGCGGTACGTTCAGTTTCAGCGTCTGGTGTAGCCACTCTCATTGCTTTCAACGGTTTCGAATTCTGCTGCGTTCATACCGCGTCCGCAAAGCAAAATTTCCGCGTCTGGTGTAGCCGCGGCCTGACACAGACTATCATAGAACACCTTACCATACTAATTGGAATACCTGTCTGTTATAGGCGTCGATTACGCTGGGGACGCGTCCCCACCAGATTTCGTCAAGCTTAATTTTGTCCCCACCACTTTTTTAAAAAAAGAAAGCATCCAGTTGAATTAATATGGATTATAACACGGGTCTTCTCAATGCCGTGAAACGCTCCGTTCCATTGCATGGGCTCTTCAAAACATCCGGCGCGTTGCTAAGTATAATTTACCGCCGTCATGGAAAACAAAGGACTTTTTGCCTATAATGACGTCTCTGGTATCACTCCTCAAGTAGTCCGGTAACTTTTCAAACACAGCGTCTTCGGTTGCTAAGCGACGTCAACGTCTTTGGCGGACTATTTCTCTGCTGATCAACACTACGAATGCTGGTAATAAATAAATTGTAAAAAGACACCATGTGAAGTACATTTGAGATCTTTTGTGTTTTTTGTATTCAAGTGGTCGGCTGTTTTAACTTGCAATTGAGGAGTCAGTCTCTTGCTGACACAAAGTGACTTGCGGTCATTCTTGCTTTGCTTGAATTCTGGAATAATTGTGGGGGGGAGTGCGTGCGCTAGTTTTGATGGAATGCGTGTTGTGAATTGAGAACAGCCAGCCCATGATGTGATACAGTGCTCCCTGTGCAACAATTTTATTTTTTTGTAGGGCTGTGTAGCCACACGTTTGGCCCTTCTGAACTTGAACACACAGTTAATTTCCTTTCCTAGCTCCTCTAGCCATATCATGTCACGTTGTTGTCAACATAGGCCTACACGGAGCAGAACATAGTGGGTCATATGTCCGATGCTTTTTGGAAACATTTTCTTCATAAAACCTGCCAGACAGATTTTGTATACATTGTATTCCTTAGTAATTAGGGTATGCCGTCTTTCAGAACCTTTCATTACTAAAGAGAGAAAAAAAGAGTGCATCCTCTTTGTACCCAGCACTTCTGAAAATGTACTTCCGAATGAGTCTCTGTCCCCAGCACACTTCAAACCAAACTGACGCATGTAAATGCCGGCCTAGAATTCAAATGAACTGTTATCATGGCCGTCTGATGCAAATACTAAACTATGAAAGAACTCGATTAGCTGCACACCCAGAAGGGGCTTTTATTGCTACAGGGGATTTCAATCATTCAAACCTCAAGTCTGTACTACTACTACTACTACTAATAATAATAATAATAATAATAATAATAATAATAATAATTATATATTTAATTTGTAGAGCACTTTACATTCAGAAATCTCAAAAGTGCTACAGAGTTTAAGAGGGAAAAAAATAAAACCGGTTGTTTAAACTTATAATGCATAAACAGTAAAAGGGAAATGAGCAAAAGGCTTTTTTTAAAAAAAGATAGGCTAAGTCTTAAGTTTAAAAAAAAAAAAAACAGCGGGGGGCGTTTCATAGTCTTAGGGCAGCAGTGGAGAAAGCCCGATCTACCCCCCAAGTTCTACCAACATGTCACCTGCCCAACCAGAGGGGACAGAATTAGGTGATCATGGTCCCCGCAGGAACAGCCTTATAACCGCCATTCTCGCAAGGAGTCACTTTACGTCCTTTAAAACATTGTATGAATTTGCCGTTCACACACACACACACACACACACACACACACACACACACACACACACACACAGACAGCACACACACACAGACAGACAGACAGACAGACAGACAGACAGACAGACAGACAGACAGACAGACAGACCAGGACAGACAGACAGACCAGACAGACAGGACAGACAGACAGACAGACAGACAGACAGACAGACAGACAGACAGACAGACAGACAGACAGACAGACAGTGAGAGTAAATGGTTACTCTTTTGCAGTTTTAATAAAAGTATTCTTCCCAACATGTCACTCTGTATGTAGCCTACTTAATATTTGTAATGAGCGTAATGTATAGGTTGGGTTGCGTTTATAAGCGTCAATTTTTCTCGTCCATGTCTCGCCCGATTTGCTGCGGTCTCTTCTTCCTTCAAATCTTCCAGCATTTGAAATAGCTAGTGGAGCATTTTCCAATGCTCCACTAGCTTTTTCGCACCGATTATTTTTTACCTTTTAATCAATATGAATAAATTCATAAATCAACCGATCAATATGATTTTTTTAGAACGTAAATTCCAATGAATTAATTTTATTATTATTTTCAATCCAATGTTCGTCAAATCCACTCAAATATGAAGTTGATTGACCAATGGAGTGGATCGATACTGAAATGGCTTTTATTCAGAGCAGAGGTGATGCTTTGTTGAGGATCTGTGCATGGGGCAGTATAGGGGTGACCCTTAATTTCAGTGGGTCAGAAACTGGCGTATAGGAACACAACCTGAATTTATAAGGGTTTTTTAATATTTATTTTGAAAGAGCCTTAAAAAATCTCCCCGCTTGTAGATCTTGCCTAAAAGGCCTAACTTTACGTAGCGCCGGCCCTATTGACTAATCAGTGGCAGTTCCGGAGACAACGGAGGCAACGCCTCCTCGTGATTTTCCAAAATAAATTAAATAAATGATTAAAAATATTTATTTTTCAAAATTATCTATGTGCAATGTGTGTTTATTACTATACTATTTATTTATCTATATTTATTTTTCTAAATTATCTATGTGCATATTACTGAATAATTACATAACAATGTTGAAAATGTAAAAAAAACCTTTGAGAATAAAAAATAACCAATCACAATTCAGTTTCACTGTTGCGAGGTAAATCATATGTTAAACATAGGAAGGACAATCACAAATTTATGTTCCTGGTGGCGCGGCGCCAGGATTTCAATTTTGGATGGGCCAGAGTAATTTTGGATGGGCCACTTCTCAGGAAAAAATAACACTCACATACTAGTTGGAAATTATTCCTCAATGACTCGCTCGTTCGTGTCTATATTTGCCTTTGAAAGGCACACACCATTTCTGCTGAGACGAGCTTTGACATCGCGGTGCGCCGCTCTCTCTCCCATTAAAAGTTAATCTAGCTCACCCAGCGGACCTCTCTCTCTCCTCGTCTCTCTCTCTCCCTCTCCTCGGCTCTCCCTCTCCCTCTCCCTCTCACTCTCACTCTCTGTCCTGTTACCGATATGTTTAACCAAATGCACAAAAAGCCAAATCAAATCAGAAATGCGTAGCCCACTTCTTTTAAACTCACAGACATTTATTTTTTGATAAAGTAATAAAATATCTGGACATTTTAAAATAAAGAAGTCCCAATAGCCTATGTCATTAAACAAGTAAGCCTAACATCAGTGTTTCGTCTTCTCCTTTTTTTTTTAACTCACAGACATAGCCTATTTATTTAAATAAAGCAGGCTAATAAAATATCACTAACATAGCCTATAACATTAAGACAAAGGAAAAACATATAAAAAAAGGAAAAACATATACAAAGGAAAAATACAAAGGAAAAACATATAACGCAAAGACTCAAGGAAGTATTTTCGACCTCATGTTCACGGAATCCGCGTAGAGGTATCTCCTGCTTTGCAAATGTAAGCACAATGTCAAGTATTACTTTTATGTGCTCCCGATTTCTTTCAATTATCTCACTTTGTCGGCCCTCTGTGTTGATGAGCTGATGGATGATTGTGCCACGATCCGATTTGTTACATTCTCTGTAATTATTATATTTTTCCACAGCCATCTGATGAGCTCTGCTGCTTTCATGTTTAAAACAAGCTGTGTTCATGTGCTTCCAATCTTTATATCCACTTTGTCTGAATTTTTCTTCCCCGCCTCTCTCCAAAATGCCGACACATTTTACAAAACACCGCGTCCTTGACGACACTGTATTCTAAAAATACGTACTTCTCGTACCAGTGTGAGGAGAAGCTCCTGGCCTTGTGCCCAAAAACTGTGATGGGGTACTGCTTTAGTTTCGTCTGTGTAGCCGGTTCATCTATTGCAGACAGGTCCGCTGGAGCCGATGAGCCACCGAGGCTTGACTGGCTGGCTGCTCCTTCTGGCCCGCCGACGGGACCCTCTTCCAGCGCTGAGCCCGCGCTAGCTTGCGGAGAGGGTGCAGGTGCTGACGCAGCCGCATCTGGTGGTGACTCGTCGGTTCTAAGCCTTTTGACAAAGTTGAAAAGCGATGTCTGTCGAGCCATATATTTTATCTGTAAAAATTAACTTCTAAATTCAGAATAAATACTAAAAACGTCCCCCTTTATATATAAAGGGGGACAGTTGTACAAGTGGGTGTGCCCGTTAAGGTCCCCGGTACAATTGTAACGTGACACCGCCTCTACCGCTCCTCATAAATGTCTCTACTCATCATCGCGCTTTCTTTCTTCACCTGCTTTCAACGAAAGAAGAGTTCCCTCTGGAATCATCTCGAAGGTGCGGGTGTTCTTTGCTAATCGAGTTTGATATATATTTCGTTTCAGATCATTTAACTCTCCTTTCGATTTGTATTTGTAAATGAATGAGGGACATTTAAAAGTTTGTTGGGAGAGCACACCTTTCCTGTACTGTTCCTGTAACTTACCAATATTGCGACCATGAGGTAGGCTATAGGCCTATTAACTGTGCTATGCTATTCCGAATTAGCCTGGATGGACAGAATAATTCAGTGGCATAAATATAACTAAGTAGGTCCTAGCCTACACTATAAACATAATAGATAGCCTACTTAAGTGATTTTCTAACCATCTTTTATTTATTTTCCATTTAAAATAGGAAGGGAGTGTCTAAGCGATGACAACCATGAAAACACCAGGACCAAACAAGAGGTAGCCTAAGCTAATCAAAAGCATTTGGTGATAAAAACGAATGTTTAGCAATTGTATTCACGACATTGCTTTTATGCCGGAATAGTAGTATTAATACCGGTATACTAATAACTACTAGCTATTACTACTAATATATACTAGGCCTACTAACCCTAATGAGAATAACCTGGCCAACCCACGGTATCCGCGGGTCATTCCGACATACCACCACTCCGACATTGACGTCTAATTGTCGTAATGGCGGCACTTCCATTGATTGAAAACGTCCCACCACTCCGACAATTTTTGTTTCCATTGTCGGAATGGCGGTACTTTCCTTTTTTGGAAAAGTTCCGCCATTCCGACATAAGGTCATTAAATGTGTAGGTTAATAATGATCACCGCCTCCCTGCTGCCCATCTCTCTCCCTCTAACAGCACTTTGACTCTGGTCACGCCTCTGTTACATTTCATCCGATCATAATAATGCATTATTATTATTATATTATTATTATATTATTATTATTATTATTATTATTATTATTATTATTATTATTATGTGGCGCTGTGCTACGTCATTTGCAGCTGTGGTCGAGAGAGCTAGGAGAGTTAATGGAGAGAGGGACCGCTCCCGCGGTGAAATCAGGATCAGTGATGTTTGTTTTTTTATTGTATCACAGTGGTTACAGTACGTTCAACAGAATCAGTGGTTTTCATGGGGTCCTGGACCCCTGCATAATTTTTGATTTCTCTGTAGCCTGGCCGGTCTGGCTCCAAGTTTAATTATAACAATTTTGATCTGCAAGACGCACAAGTAGCATGCGTAAAAACTACATATTTGACAACTTCGTGCTGTTGCTATTTTTTTAAAGTTACCTTCTCGTTTCCTTTTGATTTTGTGCGTATTATGGAGCCGGTCCTGGTCCATATTTGTAAACATTGTGTGCGTAATGCGTAAAAGTGCATTAGTGGGACGAGAGGTTTAACACACGCGTTCAACGCACGCACGCACGCACGCACACACACACCACACAACACCACACACACCACACCACACACCACACACAACCACACACACACAACACACCCACAACACACACACACACACACACACACACACACACACCAACACACACACCCACACACACACACACGTCCGGCACGGACAGTGACAGTGCGCTCGCGCACCCACACACACACTCTTCCCACTCGGACCTTAATGGACACGGGGGGGGGGGGGGCTTTCGGTTCTGTTGATCTGTGTGTAATTGTTTATTTATATCCGCCTGTGATGGGCGTGTTTAGCGTTCAGTGAAATACAGAGACCTCAGACTAAGTAGCGACTTTTGATTATTGCTTCCCTGGACCGCACCAGTAGCGCGAGCCTAGGTCCGCCTGCAGCAGGACGCGTTGTGCCAATTTCTCTTATATCCTTATTGTAAGGAAAGAAATTGTTACAACTTGACAATCGGAGTGTGTGATTGTAAATGGCGAGACTTTGTGTTTTGTGTTATTTATTTAAGCTTCCACTGACTGTATCGCATCCGTACACATGTCTTAAAACATGAAAAAAAGAAAGAAAAAAAAAGCCTTGTCGGAATGGCGGGACGAAACTGTCGGAATGGCAGGACGTTTGCATGTCGGAATGGTGGTAGCCTATGTCTGAATGGTGACATGTCTGAATAGTAGAATGTCGGAATGGCGATATGTCGGAGTGGCAGCATGTCGGAGTGGCAGCATGTAACCCCACGTGGCGCCTGATCCGCATAGGCCGGTCCCTATGGCTCCTTGCTTGGTTTCATACGTTTTTTGTTTCTTTTTTATATAGTCTACGCCATATTTTCATGTCACGCAAATGCGCGTTTGACGCGAATTTTAAGTTAAATGAAGTTATCATTTATTGTCCGGTTTTGGACCGCGGTAAAGTGAGCCGCTGTTTGCGAGTAAGCGGTAAAGTGAGCCGCTGTTTGATTTTCGTTGCGCCCGACCTAGAGTAACTACGGTAGGCACGGTCTTTGAGCAAAGTGAAGGTCCTAATAGATATATATATATAATTATATATATATATATATATATAATATATATATATATATATATATATATATATATATATATATATCATTTATAGTTTATATTTCACTGCCATAATGTAGAGAAAAATCAGATTACATTTTACAGTATGCTGATCTTTGGCCTTATGTAAAATAAATTCCTTCATACATGTGATCCTCCTTTCTTTTGCATATTGTTCCTGGTGTCTTACTCTACTTCTGATATCATTTTGGTGACATTTTACTGTAGCAATCTGATAGAAAAACCACTTTAAAAACCACCCATAATGACTCAACTCCATTTACAGTACAATATGCTGAACTTTGACCTTACATCACATCAATTCCTTCATACATGTGATCCTCCTTTCTTTTGCATATTGTACCTGGTGTCTTAATCCACTTCTGATATCCTTTTGGTGACATTTTACTGTAGCAATCTGGAGAAAAACCACTTTAAAACCACCCATAATGACTCAACTCCATTTACAGTATGCTGAACTTTGACCTTATGTCACATCAATTCCTTCATACATGTGATCCTCATTTCTTTTACATATGGTTCCTGGTGTTTTACTCTACTTCTGATATCCTTTTGGTGACATTTTACTGTAGCAATCTGGAGAAAAATCACATTAAAACCACCTATAATGACTCAACTCCATTTACAGTATGCTGACATTTGACCTTATGTCACATCAATTCCTTCATACATGTGATCCTCATTTCTTTTGCATATTGTTCCTGGTGTCTTCATCTACTTCTGATATCCTTTTGGTGACATTTTACTGTAGCAATCTGGAGAAAAAACACTTTAAAACCACCCATAATGACTCAACTCCATTTACAATATGCTGACCTTTGACCTTACGTCACATCAATTCCTTCATACATGTGATCCTCCTTTCTATTGCATATTGTTCCTGGTGGCTTACTCTACTTCTGATATCCTTTTGGTGACATTTTACTGTAGGAATCCGGAGAGAAATCACATTAAAACCACCTATAATGACTCAACTCCATTTACAGTATGCTGACCTTTGACCTTAATGCACATCAATTCCTCTCATACATGTGATCCTCATTCTTTTGCATATTGTTCCTGGTGTCTTCACTACTTCTGATATCCTTTGGTGACATTTTACTGTAGCAATCTGAGAAAAACACTTTAAAACCACCCATAATAACTCAACTCCATTTACAATATGCTGAACTTTGACCTTACGTCACATCAATCTTCATACATGTGATCCTCCTTTCTATGCATATTGTTCCTGGTGGCTACTCTACTTCTGATATCCTTTGGTTGGTGACATTTTACTGTAGCAATGTGGAGAAAAAATCACATTAAAACCACCCATAATGACTCAACTCCATTTACAGTATGCTGAACTTTGACCTTATGTCACATCAATTCCTTCATACATGTGATCCTCATTTCTTTTGCATATTGTTCCTGATGTTTTACTCTACTTCTGATATCATTTTGGTGACATTTTACTGTAGGAATCCGGAGAAAAATCACATTGGGCGGTTTTAAAAATTTTTTTTTACATATGGGCGGTTTTAAAGTGGTTTTTCCAGATTGCTACAGTAAAAATGTCACCAAATGTATATCAGAAGTAAGAGTAAGACACCAGGAACAATATGCAAAAGAAATAAGGATCACATGTATGAAGGAATTGATGTGACGTAAGGTCAAAGTTCAGCATATTGTACTGTAAATGGACTTGAGTCATTATGGGCGGTTTTAAAGTGGTTTTTCTCCAGATTGCTACAGTAAAATGTCACCAAAATGATATCAGAAGTAGAGTAAGACACCAGGAACAATATGCCAAAGAAATGAGGATCACATGTATGAAGGAATTGATGTGACATAAGGTCAAAGGTCAGCATACTGTAAATGGAGTTGAGTCATTATAGGTGGTTTTAATGTGATTTTTCTCCAGATTGCTACAGTAAAATGTCACCAAAATGATATCAGAAGTAGAGTAAAACACCAGGAACCAAATGCAAAAGAAATGAGGATCACATGTATGAAGGAATTGATGTGACGTAAGGTCAAAGTTCAGCATACTGTAAATGGAGTTGAGTCATTATGGGTGGTTTTAATGTTATTTTTCTCCAGATTGCTACAGTAAAATGTCACCAAAATCATTATCAGAAGTAGAGTAGACATCAAGAACAATATGCAAAAGAAATGAGGATCACATGTATGAAGGAATTGATTGTGACATAAGGTCCAAAGGTCAGCATATTGTAAATGGAGTTGAGTCATTATGGGGTGGTTTTAGAGTGTTTTTTTCTCCAGATTGCTACAGAAAAATGTCACCAAAATGATATCCAGAAGTAGATTACGACACCAGGAAATATTCAAACGAAATGAGGATCACCATGTATGAAGGAATGATGTACTGAATAGGTGAAAAGGGTCAGCATATTGTAAATGGCAGTTGAGTCATTATGAGGTGGTTTAAAGTTTTTTTTCTCCAGATTGCTATACAGTAAAAATGTCACCAAGGATATCAGAAGTGGATTAAGACACCAGGTACCATATGCAAAAGAAAGAGGATCACATGTATGAAGGAATTTGATGTGATGTAAGGTCAAAGTTCAGCATATTGTACTGTAAAATGGAGTTTGGTCGTCATTATGGTGGTTTTTTAAAGTGGTTTTTTATCAGATTTGCTACAGTAAAATGTCACCAAAATGATATCAGAAGTAGAGTAAGACACCAGGACAATATGCAAAAGAGAAATGAGGATCACATGTATGAAGGAATTGATGTGGACATAGGTAAAGGTCAGCATATTGTAAATAGAGTTGAGTCATTATGGGTGGTTTTAACAGTGTTTTTTCTCCAGATTGCTAACAGTAAAATGTTCACCAAAAGGATAATCAAGAAGTGAGTAAAAACCAGGAACCCATATGCAAAAGAAATGAGGATCACATGTATGAAGGAATTGATGTGACGTAAGGTCAAAGTTCAGCATACTGTAAATGGAGTTGAGTCATTATGGGTGGTTTTAAAGTGTTTTTTCTCCAGATTGCTACAGTAAAATGTCACCAAAATGATATCAGAAGTAGATGAAGACACCAGGAACAATATGCAAAAGAAATGAGGATCACATGTATGAAGGAATTGATGTGACATAAGGTCAAAGGTCAGCATATTGTAAATGGAGTTGAGTCATTATGGGTGGTTTTAAAGTGTTTTTTCTCCAGATTGCTACAGTAAAATGTCACCAAAAGGATATCAGAAGTAGATTAAGACACCAGGAACAATATGCAAAAGAAAGGAGGATCAACATGTTATGAAAGGAATTGATGTGTGATGTAAGGTCAAAGTTCAGCATATTGTACTGTTAAATGGAGTTGAGATCTTATGGGTGGTTTATAAAGTGGTTTTCTATCAGATTGCTACAAGTAAAATGTCACCCAAAGGATATCAGAAGTAGTTAAGACGACACAGGAACAATATGCAAAAGAAAGGAGGATCACATGTATTGAAGGAATTTATTTTACATTAAGGCCACAAGATTCAGATGAACTGCTGTAATGTAATCTGATTTTTCTCTACATTTATGGCAGTGAAATTATAACTATTTAGAATATATATAGATATATTATTAATAGTTATATTAGAAATATATATATATTATTCTAATATATATATATATATTATATATATATTATATATATATATATATATATATATATAATATTATATATATAATATATTATATATATATATATATATATATATATATATATATACATCTTTATGTATCTTTTAGGACCTTCACTTTGCTCAAGGACCGTGCTTACCGTAGTTACTCTAGTTCAGGCGCAACGAAAATCAAACAGCGGCTCACTTTACCGCTTACTCGCAAACAGCGGCTTACTTTACCGCGGTCTTTTTGGGGCGATCCTTTCTCCAAACATTTTGGATAAAGATAGAACAGTCCATAGGATATGAATATTGGCCGAGGCCCAAAAAAGCTTGGAAATGGGTTAGAAAACGAGGGATATCGATCGGAATCCCTCGTTTGGGGATTTTGCTGGGGCATGTGCCCCAAAAGGGGTCTAGCAACGCCAAATATATATTTATATGTTAATTCATTTTTATTCACGTGTATCTTGAGGATTTACAACAAGTCCAAACAACACACATAGGCTCCGTCAAAAAAGCATAGGCTATTTAATATGGACTTTATAAACGAATAGCCCTGCTGTATACACTTACAAGCCTAAACGGTTTTTGACGATTGAGATTTTTTGGCTCCAAACAGCGTTATGAAAGGGAAAAAGATTACCTTCAACAAATTACTCACACAAACATACGTTTCAGAAGCAGGCTATAAAACATGTTAGGATTAAAAAAATATTTTATCATAGGCTATGCAATAAAGTGTCTTTAGGACTAAATCCAGTGGCCTAAATATCGACGGTGCAACCGGTGCAGCTGCCCGGGACCCAGGGCCAGACGACGTCAGTGGCCCATGGAGGAAGAAAAATAATATATCGCCCAGGGCGGTAAATGTGTCGGGGCCGCCCTCTGGTGGCGCTCTCTGGTGGCGCTCTTAATTAATTAACTAAATTATACGAAACCCTCACCGCAGTAAGCAGGACAACGCGAATGTCATTAAAGTCCAACGACTTGGTCAGCTCACTCTCAATAGCCATGAGAGAAAGCGACGTTCTTGTTTCGTCTTCGTCCTAAGTTCTTTTTTAATCTGACCCAAGAGCAAGAATGTGATTGAGAACAGCTTAAGGAATAACATTATTGCAACATGCTGAAACAT
>OLKM01005506.1:0-16922 GCA_900291075.1 Melanogrammus aeglefinus | reverse complement strand
ATCTGAGAGGCTTCCACAGCCTCCGGACAAGCACGCCCCCCGCAGGGATGGGAGAATTGGTCCCGCACGTTAGTTCCAGTCTGATAAACAGATATCTACTGTTTACAGTCATCAGGGACTCACCACCAACCGCACATAGTGCCGCTCACACATTGTGGACGCCCAAGCACCTTATTGCCACACATCTCTTTATCAAGTGCTTATTTTTTTCGTTCTTTTAGCAAACCGAAGTTATACCCTTATAATCATTAAATCGTTCCTAGTTAATTCTGATTGTTGTTTTTTATCACGGTTGTATATGGGACGGGAGTGTTTCTAATGGTGTGTGTGTGTGTGTGTGTGTGTGTGTGTGTGTGTGTGTGTGTGTGTGTGTGTGTGTGTGTGTGTGTGTGTGTGTGTGTGCGCACGTGTGTGAGACCATATCAAACAGAGAGAGAGCCTGTTTTTGAAAACACACAATTATACTTTCCTTTATGACCGGAACAACAAGTTCATAGTATTTTTCACTCACATTCACTTCATATTTTTTCTTCTTTTTGGGGCAGGAACCCAGGCTTAAGTAAATACGCAACTCAATGAATTGCGGTTTCCAATCAAGATAACACAATAATTCCACTCATCTCACAGATCCTTATCTGCTCGTCATGGATTAAAATCCTCCCAATGTCTCCATTTATGGGTGTACATCATCCCAAAAGATGTCTTACGAATTTTCTAATACTACTAGCTGTATTCAAAAAAGAAAACGTTCTTTTTTTTCTACACTACAACCCGCCCCCCCCTCCTCATCATGGGACGCAGACAGACAAATGGAGTTGTGGGTTGTTTTGTTGACCTTAAGAAAGACACGGTCTGTTTCACAGACGGCCGTGCCATAACACTGGCGGCAGACGGGGTCATCTTGTTATGGCTTTATGTCTGCCACATAACTTTGCTATCCAATAAGCTCCTGTTATACAAGGCGATACAGTTATACAGCCATCTTTTTTTCTGCCGGAGGTTGGGTGACTGTTTCAGAGGAGAGGGGAAATGAATGACACCTATTAGGCGTCATAAGTTGATTTTATGGTAATTTATTCTAATTTCGGTAACTCTGGCATGAAGTCACAGTAATTTGGGTTTGCATTGTCTTTGTTACTCCAAAGTATTGATTCTTCTTCCATCAATGAAAGATGTTGAGGTATAATATTGCATATTATTATCAGAAATGTTGCCAATCCAAAAGATCTGTTTCTTACAAAAATGAGTTTGCCATAAATTTAAGAAAAGCAAATCCATGTTCTTCTGTTGGACACATTGAGGCAGTGCGAATGTCTCTAATTATTGCATGTAAATATAGTTACGTTCAAATACCTCTGACATCATCATCATGACTCTACATCGTCACATTTTAGTGGGGTACAACTGCTGATGGATTATTATCCCCAGGGAAAAGTGGTTTCTAAATTCCAGGAAGAATGTGTGTTTGTGGTGGATTGGTGTGTGTTCTCCATCCTGTTCTCGGACTGCAGCAGTGGCCATGATGCCATGGGGAAAGAGCTCCCGGTTCAGCCCCAGCATGTTTTTGTCAATCCTTAACGAGAACCTCGCACGCGCGCACGCGCAAACGTACGTTTGTGCGTGCACGCGTGTTCTCACTGCCCTCCTGTTCTCACTGTAATGGAGCGCACTGTGTGCCAAATGACACACACACACACACACACACACACACACACACACACACACACACACACACACACACACACACCCCCCCACCCCCCCACCCCCCCCCCAAGCCTCCAAGCTTCAAATAGCTAAAATACAAACAACAACTGAAGGGGTGGTGGCGGGGGGAGATGAATGAGGATGATATGAATTGTGCCCTCCTTCACCCCACCCCCCTTCACTACCCCCGCCTCAAACCTTCCTCCTGTCCCAGCCGGACTGCCTGCCCCCTGTATCAACCCCCCCCCAAACCCCAAAACACCGCACCACCGGCCAGCCCCCTGCCTCCCTCTCTGCAGGCCGTGTGTTATGACTGTGACCGGTGTGTGTGTTACACAGATATCTGTTAGCGCCCGTTCCTCTGTCGGACGCCCCATATAAAGGACTGTCATCTCTTCCAAAGGTCACGGAGTGAGCCCTGCACACAAGTGTGTCCCGACGCCCCGTCGGGGGAAAAAAAAAACACAGAAAGGCCTGCTCCATCCCGTCCTGTCCCATGTCTCTCTCCGCGCGTCTATGTTATCGCAGTCTGTCTGTTCTGTGGGTGTCTCTGTCTGTCTGTGGCGTCTCTGTCTGTCTGTGGTGTCTTCTGTCTGTCTGTGGCGTCTCTGTTCTGTCCGTGGTGTCTCTGTCTGTCTGTGGTGTCTCTGTCTGTCTGTGGCGTCTCTGTCTGTCTGTGGTGTCTCTGTCTGTCTGTGGCATCTCTCTCTGTCTGCATGATGTCCTTCCGTCTGTCTGCAGCTATTTGTTTTTTCCGTCTATCTGAATTCCACGTCTTACCCTCTCTGTCTTATTTCCTCCCCTCGTCCCCTTTTGTGCCTCCACCGTCCACCCTCCACCGTCCACCCTCCACCCTCCACCGTCCGCCATCCACCATCCACCCTCCACCCTCCACCCTCCACCGTCCGCCCTCCACCCTCCACCGTCCACCATCCACCATCCACCCTCCACCGTCCGCCTTCACCATCCCACCCTCACTCCACCCCTCCACCCTCCACCCTCCACCGTCCACCCTCCACCCTCCACCCTCCACCGTCCACCATCCACCATCCACCCTCCACCGTACACCGTCCACCCTCCACCGTCCACAGTCCACATGCAATTCTTTTTATTTGTTGATCGTCATTTTTTTCCAGCGCTGCTTGGAACTCCAGATTCCAGACTGATGTAATTTGGCAGCTTGGCAGGAAGTGGCGGTCTGGTCTGTGTCGGCCGTGCAGCCCTGCCGTCGGTACTATGATACAGGCAGTTAGTAGATGTCCATTAGTCCTCTCATTAGCGGCCCTGGCCAGCCAGCGGTGGGGTTAAAGCGTATCGGTTGATGTGTAACCTAGCTTGCAAGGGGGAAGTGAGCCCCACCACAGGCGTACTGGGCAAGGACATGACCTGTGTGTGTGTGTGTGTGTGTGTGTGTGTGTGTGTGTGTGTGTGTGTGTGTGTGTGTGTGTGTGTGTGTGTGTGTGTGTGTGTGTGTGTGTGTGTGTGTGTGTGTGTGTGTGTGTGTGTGTTTTACTGTGTGTGTGTGTGTGTGTGTGTGTGTTTCACTGTGTGTGTGTGTGTGTGTGCTTTGTGTCTTTCTCTGGGTGTTATGACAGCGAATACAGGGAGTAATGGTGAAGGATGAGGTTGAAGCAGGGTTTATGACTTCTACAATGTATATGAACAGAGTCCATTGTTGTTGACTGAGTGAACCACTATACTGATTGGTTCCAACTGCGTGCCGCAGAGGGTTGCATCACTCATCACCTTGTTACCCTTTTTTACATATATTTTTCAGATAATACCAAAGCCGAGCTCACTAACGCGTTTAGGGGTCGTTTGTTCTGTTTTGTGATGGATTTCATTCTCCCCGATCCAGATCTCTTAATATAAACCCCCTTTGTTGACGACTGTCGTGCGTGTCTAACCGTGATCTCACTGTCTCGCAATAGTTCCACTGAAGGCCAGCCAAAGCAGTGGGGAAACCCAACCATCGCCTCCATAAGCAACTGGGAAGACCTGGCGTGCTGGGAGACCTCCCCCTCCCCCTCCCCCCCCCCCTCCCCCCCCCCCCTCCCCCCCCCCCGCCCCCCCCCCCCCCCACCCCATCCAGGGTTATTTTCTTCCAGGGCTGTGCGGTGGACAGCAGCGGATGTACGAGAGGAAGTGAAACCTGAACTTGTCTGCCAGGGCGGCCGGTGGCTCCCTCCTTTCGAAGACACATTTCTTACCTCTAAAAATACATGAATGGCATTCTAAAACGAGAGCACTCTTTTATTTACAGTCACATCAAGGGAACGGGCCCCGACCCCATTGGTTGGGGCTCTCATTGGCCGGACGGATCGATGGCATCCCATTGGTCGATGCAGTCTCAAACGGCTGTTGGTTTTAGTGTGTCTTCATGGACATGTCAATGTCAAACACGTAAACATATTGTTGACTTGAGCTCTGTGTGTGTGCTTTCACTGGACACGAAATTAACAATGTTTGAGGAATGTAAAAAAAATGCAAAAAAATGCACAAATTAGAGTTTAGAGTGTTGATATCCTCATTAGATTGATGCCACTACATTGTATTGCATTCATAGCTATCAAGAAAAATAGCACGTTTCAATTTCCATAAGCCATGCCTTCAACTGTAACTATTTTCTTTTGAGGGATAACAATAAAAAAGTGAAAGTAGACGGCTGTGACTCTCCTTAATGGTCTCCTCGTCCCCAGCTTCATGCGGTGCTTCAGAGTGACGTCAGCGGGGCCTGCCGCTGTTTACGGAGTATGATGCATTTGTGCAAACGGCCGTGGCAGAGCTAATAGATATTCCTAGGGCTGAATGACGATGAGGTACGATGAGGTAGCGGCTCTATTAATCCATCTGTGTTGTTGCCAGACGCACAACTCTCTGCCAGGAGTCCTCTTGGCAAGGCGCGAGACGAGAGGTGGGTTCAAGATTAACGCGAATTATGATATTTTCAGACGTTTCTCCCTGCCTGCGTTTGTTTCCAATTAAACGTGTGTAAGGAGTCGGTAGAAATGGCCCTAACTCAAAAGATATTGAACAGTTTGAGCAGGCTCAAGATCAAATGTAATCTTTTTTTATGTCCTGATAAATTGGATTCATCTAGAATTGAAATCTCGGGAGTCCAATATGGAGTTCTTAATTTCCACAGCTAATCAGCTTTTAGCAACCACAATGAGGTAATGTCTCAGCAGATCTTGCAGGGCAGCACAATTTAAAAATGTGTCCAATTCCTTAAAAGGCAGCCAATCAATTAGGCAGTTGAATCAGTAGTTCCTTATGAAATGTGATTTGGCAGTGGTGTCCAAATGTTGGGTTTGTTTTTGCTTTAAAGTTTGACTCTGATCTGCACAACACCTGCAATGTGGCCTTTCTTCTTTTCCCCGCTCTCAACTTCCAAGTACCGGCGGCGGTAACTGGAATAGGGATGGAGCAGAACACTTTTTGTACTCAGTTCATCATCCATTCCAGGGTCTACTCTGTATAGATACAAGACGATCTGTTCTTGATTTACGAACTGGGAGCTGTTCCGGGGAGGGGAGGGCGTGCGTGTGCGTGTGTGTGCGTGTGTGTGTGTGTGTGTGTGTGTGTGTGTGTGTGTGTGTGTGTGTGTGTGTGGTGTGTGTGGTGTGTGTGTGTGCGTGTGCGCGCACACACGCTGGAAAGTCTCATTTGAGCACTCTATCGCATTGAGACAGCACAGTGACACTGGTGTTCCTGGGAATGTGGCTGACGTGAGATGGGCGGGGCCTGATGTAAGGAGAAGCCTTTGGACATATGTATTTTTCTCCCCTGAGTCTTTGACCAAGCTCTCCTCGTCAATCTTGTCCTGTCAGCGAGGGCCAGAGGTGGGATCTTCGTTTTCTCTCAGTCTCTCCGTTTCTCCCAGGGGCCTCAATGTGCCTCTGGGCCCCAGGGTCAGCCCTGGCCAAGGCTTCAGCGACTGTAAATTTGTGTGTGTGTCCATGAAGTTTGCTGAGGGTTTGACCCGGCTCTAAACCTTCACAGAGCCAAACGTGCCGTTTCCCTGGCAGCTCTGGAGGAGAGTGCGGACGCTCAGGTGGGCAGGTGGGTTCCCATGTTGGAGGATCCCGCTGCCAGAGTTGATTAGGATTCAAGATGAAAACCGGGGAGGGATTACAAGCCATCCTTTCATCCTCCTCCACCCCGACCTCTCCTTCTCTCCGGGGGATTAATTGGTCAGCGAGTCTTGACCCTCGCCCTTATTGAGAGCTGGTGGGGGGGGGGAAGCCATATTTCACCCAGGTAGACAAATTTGTGTTAGTTAAGGGTGCTGGGGGGGGGGGGGGGGTGGTGGTTCAGACTCCACAGGACAGCAAGTGACCTCATCAAGAACATCAAACCAAGCCTTTACATGTGTTTCCCTCCATGACATGCGTGTGTTTTTGATCATGCCACTTTTTATGTTGTCTTTTCGTTTTTTTCTCCCGCGGAGCGAAATGTTTCCTGTTTGCACAGACCGACGGGTTCACCCAGCAGTCGGGGGGGTCGGATTGCCTTGGCTGTCGTCTGGTTCTGTTGAAGCAGATTCCCCCCACATCTCCATCAAACGGAAGCCCTGCTTTTGGCATGACTCTGAAAAGTGACCCTGGTAGTCCGTCCCGGTGTCTGGGGGGGGGATAACGAAGGATAATCGAGGGGAGAATAATGTGCGCTACCCACGACCCCTTCCTAACCCTGACCAGCTCTTGGGCCTCGTTGGTAGATGGGAAGAAAACCCTTTTAGTTGACAAGGCCCCGCGTTCATTCAAGTCGAGGCAGAAGATTCAACAGGAAGGATCTTAGATGTACCCTGAATAAGGATGTGAGAGCACTCACGTATTTTACCCATCTGCAAATGATTCCCAAGTTTGAGATTTAGCTATACATCAAAGTCCTGGGTTTTTGTTATCTACGGTAGACAGATGATAATAAAATAAAATAAAATGAAAGGAGATTAATTTGCCTTGTAGATTATTCCACTAACATGCCCAAATACTGTTTACATATCAAGATAAAAACTAAATATATATCTTTATCTATATGGAGGAGAGCCCTCCTCTGTCTTGTCCAGACGACTTCCCGTCCAGCTAATCTTTTTAGTTCTCTGATACGGATCTCTCCACACAAGCTTTAAAGATCTCATTCACGGTTCACACCGCATTTGCCCCTTAATGTCTCCCAGCAGGGGCGCCCAGTCCCAGGCCGTGATTCATGAAGTGACAGGCCTGCCTGTGACCGCCATCAGGGCCCAATCAGACAGCGTCTCTCCACACACATTCAAATGTCACAAGACACAAGCACGCCACACACGGTGAGACGCATGCATGTCCACCAACTCCTCTGGTTGTGCACCGACGCACAAACAAGAACACGCAAGGGGGGCGAATACACACGCAGCACAATCACACACAGTCTGAGAAACGGGCATTCTAGCCCTTCACTCTCAAAATCCTGCCACAAAAGCTTGGACTTGCTTCTGAAAGGTTTGGGAACACATGGATGTGTTTTAACTCTTGGTCAAATGTACAATCGGATGCGTATCAAACCAAACGTGTGCCACATGCGCGTATGTTTACAGGGCGGCAGTGACTCAGTAGGTAGAGAGGGTCATCGCTGATCCTGACTCCCTGAGCCAAACACCTTACCCTTCTCCCGATTCGCTGGATGCGGTATTGCATGGGTGACCAACCCCGCCAGTGTTTGTGTGAACCTGTGTATGAATGTGTGAACGTCGGGCAATAATTGAAAAGCCCTTTTTGATTTCAAGTTGCTGCTGGTTTGAAAAAAGCGCCTTTTATAGATGCACTGCATTGACCATTGACCTGCAGTGCGTAACGCAAACCCCTTGCTTTGGTTTCAGTGTTTCCGGGCACTGTGCTGTAAAGGACCCCCGCCGCCGCGACCCGAGTACGATGTGGTCTGCATTGGGCTGACGGGCGCGGGGAAGACCAGCCTGCTGTCGCGCCTCTGTAGCGAGGGCAGCGAGGGCATCGTACCCACGACAGGTGAGGACATCATGGCTAGAGCCCCCCTGACACCCTGCAACTAACTGCCAACCTGTTTGTCTCTGCAGCCTTGGGCTACAACCGTGTGATGATACAGTACTTATTATTGAACTGGTGATCAGTAACTGTGTTCACGCCTCACTGTTAAGCTACTGTTCTCATCACCCCACCCCCCTTCTTTGCGTATTTTTTAAAATGTCAGAGAGTGAGGCATGTCCCGGATCTCCCCAGACATCGCTCCTGGCAGCTAAAGGTTCACCGTTCATCTCTCCAAGCCTTTATTCCCCATGAAGGTGAACCCTTACGTTCCTGATTTCTACATAGAACATGCCACCCGGCAGCCAGACTACACTTGCCCACTTGGGGGGGGTAACCCCACTCCCTTGTTTATTAACTTGTGCCCTATAACATGCTGAAGCTCTCAGTGGTTATGTCAACGTGGGGGGTAGGGGCAGAAGACCTGGGGCTGCGGTAGGGGATGTGATGGGGTAGGGTGGCCGGGGGGGAAACGGGCACCTGTTTAGCGCCCCCACGTGAGTCGAATATTGGAATGGATTAAGTAGCCCAGTGCCGTGTTCCAATACCCGTACTTCCATGAGTATACTTAAAGGAAGTACACTTTCTGCACTATCCGTACTCACTTGAGTACACTATTTTTTCAGATGTGAGTGCTGTTCCAAATCGAGTACTCTGTGGTGCACTTACCGGAAATGACGATTGCGACAGCCGCAGCTGCAGGCGCTGTCACTTCGGTATCCATTATTTTTTCGAGTTGAGCGCTCAGCCTGACTCCGCCTTTTCCGCTACGTAGCTAAGATGGCTGCCGTTGAGTACGGAGAGTGTCCTTCGATCCACACTTCACGATTAGCCCGTTTTGGAGTACGACATCCGGGTCTTGAAGTGTACTTCTTTTCGCCGGATCTGAATTGGAAACGTACTGTGTACTCAAATTTTGGCTAGTAAGTACGGACAGTACGGGTATTGGAACACGGCACAGAAGATCCCCATCCCTACCCTCTCTCGTCTGCCAATGGCTACAGAGGGGGGGGGGGGGGTCTTTCAGTCCGCTCCTGCTGGGACCTTTTATGAATTTACACTTTGAGCGAAGCGCCGAGAAAACCAGAGCAGGTTCAGCGGCTCGCGAGGCGAGTCCAGGCTGTCTTCATCGATAAGTCCTTTCCCGCCAGCCTCCTCCTGTGTGTGAATGTTGGCAGCCGACGCAGTCCCAGCCAGGACATGTCAACGTTATTTATATTATTTGCTTCTTTCTGCTATTTTCCTCGCCGTCCCGTCCATTCACTAGAGCAAACCACACAACGCATAGTAGTAGCACTTAAGACACAAGAGATACCTAACCCCGTGGAATAACATGCTTATTGAAACCACGCCTGACAAAAGTTGGACCAAGCAATTCTTTTTACACTTTCCCCCCTCCACAGATATGTGCTAAGATATTTGATTTTCAAAGCAGCTGGTTTGAAACATTTGGCCTTAATATCCAGAGATCCAAAGAGCAGAAAGTGGAGCTGGCTCCTCTATATTGTCCTTGGGGAAAGTATGTTCAGAAAAACTATCCAGCTCATTTCTTGGGTTGATCATTTGTTATCTGTCCACTTAAAACGGTATAACGGTTCCCCTTAACTATGGAGTGTATTTTGTGTGATCTTTAAGAAGGTGTTCTTATCTCTCCTCAGGTTTCAGCATCAAAGCAGTGCCATTCCCAAACGCCATCCTGAATGTAAAGGAACTTGGAGGTGAGAATCCTATCCTACATCACCTTGTATGTAGAATAGAACCCATGAAACTGCATATCTGAATGTCATCCATCACTCATATATGCACAGCTAGCTATTTTCCCCAGAGAGGTCGATTGTTCAACGGGTTTTGTACAAGCGACCACAATCCATGTCTATGGTGTGATATTTCTGCAACGCTTTGAATCCATCAGGGTCAGCATTGACTACTTATAGGCCCGTGTAAAGTTGAAAACAAACTGTGGTGCGTAATGTCAAACATCCGCCGAGAAAAACCAAATTTTTTGTTCAATATATTTAAGGCGAGAATCCAAATCGCTCCGTAAACATAGGACATGTTACATCGCATGTCTCCCCGTTCAGCCGTTACCCTCACTCCTGGCCAAAAAAGTACACCAAGCAGGTTTGTTTACGCGCGCTGTCGTCACAGAATGACGTTCTTTGGATAGAAGACAGATCTTCTGGCAGCCCGCGACCCCAGCGGCGCTGCTTGAGAAACAGGAAGCGTTCTTGGAAGTCCGGGCTACCCGCGTGGACGCCGTTTGATGTTTAGTACACACACTGATTGGGGATGTTGAGGAAGAGATGCAGAGGGGAAGAGGATGGGTGGGGGGGGGGGGGGTGGTGGGGTGGTGGGGGGGGATGTTAGGGATATGCGTGAGGGGGTGGTCTCCCGCAGCTGTTTTAAGAGGCAATGCGGGGGGGGGGGGGGGGGAGAATGATAAATTATCGCTTTCCTGCTGTTTTACCAGCCACTCATACCCAGGCCACAATTTATGATTTTTGTTAGGGAGTAAAAATATTTATGTTGTTTTGCACACACAAGGCACATGACAGGTGTGCGGCATGTTTTGAAGCCAGCTCCAACCTAGCCAGCCTAGGTTCAAAACACACATGCACACACACACAGACACACCACACACAACACAACACACACACACACACACACACACACACACACACACACACACACACACACACACCACACCACACACACACAACTCACACACACACACCACACACACACACACACACACACACACACACACACACACACACACAGGCAGGCAAAGAAAGAAGGAAAACACTAAGGGAGACCACCAGAGTGGCATGCTACTAAATTTGGACAGAGCACTTTGAGGATGGGGTTCAACTTCACACTAGACCTTTCTGGACTAGGTCAAAGCCCCTCTGGTAACACTGTGATTGGAGAGAACCATGCAGGGGTCCCATGGAGCATGCCGTCAATTCCTGCACGGCAGTGTGTAAAGCTATTGTGTTTAGCCCCGCTTCCCAGCACCTCCGCACACCGCCAAAGCAGCCAAAGGGAATGCGAATAGGTCACAATTTGATCCAATTTTGTCCAGTGTGTGTGATTGACCAACAACGACCACCTCTTTGTTTAAAATCTTACCTATTACAGATCAGGTACGATCTAAGGTGAAACCTGCTATTCGAAGCACAGACTTATGGTCTGTGCTTCGAGCAACAGGTCGAGCAACATCCCTGTTACACCTTCCCGCGATTCACTTTCCTCTGGATCAACGCGAGATCCGTTTTGTTGACCAGCAGTTGTTCCTCTTTCTGGTTAACCTTCCATTTCGGTTTTAGTTTTATCCCAACGCAGAACCCCTCTCCTTTTGAACTCGTAAGAAGGGACGACTCGCTCAGCTTGACCGAGCGAATCCTACGCGGTCTCCCCCGACGGCTTGGGAGAGGCACGCCGACGCACGCGGCCTCGTTTCACGCGCCACGGCGCAGAAAACGTCTCGTCGGGGGGACGCGCGTGTGACATCACTGCTTAAAACCCACGATGCCTCCCTGGCCTGTGTCTGCCTTCAAACCGTGACTAAGTCGAGGGAGGAGGGCAGCCCGGGGGGCCCGAAACGCTAACCCCGTCCTTCCTTCCATCCGCCCTGGTTTTTCCGACTACAAAGGTCACACGGTACCGACCCTCCGGACCGTGTGTTCCAAGGCGGTAACGTAACTCGGAACAACTGACAGCAGGCAAAGCCCAGATGAAGTACACTGTTGTTGTTTCCTATCGGGGAGAATTATCGGGAAATTCTGTTAGCCAGTTATTAAAAGCAGCCAAGCAAAAACTATCATCCCTAGAAACTCGGGAACGTTTAACGTCCTTTTATTGAAACAGCCCTCGCTTTGTGTAAGGCCACAGTGCCTCTTGTCGGCAGATTAAAGAATTAATTTAGACTTCTTTTTTTTTTTAAAGCCAAAGCAGTACAGGGCAGACATGCCAACACGAGCCGCCAGAAGGAGAAACATAGGAGACACAGCCACTCGTGCCTCTTGGTGTGTGTGGGTGGGGGGGGGGGGTGTGCTTTTGCCCAAAGCGTGGCTGCTGAGGGCGGGAGGGAGGTCACGTCACCTCCGGGTGCCCTGAAATGCAGCAGGGTGTGAGCTCGTGAAATGCCGTGGTCGGCTCGTTGCACTCCGGCCAGCCACGAACCCCTTGTTGTCGTGGGCTAATTTTGGCCGTGCATTCTCCTTCCCCCTGGAGTGCGGGGCACCAGGTTGTCCTGGGAGCCAACTGGCCTAGTAGACAGTGGAGGAATCATCCCAGGGCAGTGGATGCCATTTATTTTGGGGTACCTGCTACCTCTTATTTGACTCGTGTTCATTGGCTTAGTGGTTGTAGGACCAAGCAAACCACGTTCCTCAGCTTTTGTTCGGGTGCAAAACAGAAATTTGTATTTGTTTTATTATCCGTCCTATACAAACTCTGACGGAGGGTAATCCTTACATATGAAGTCCCACGTTCGACCATTCTTTTGTTTGCAGGTGTGCAGAGTAGACACAATCTCAGGATTAGCAATTAATAGGTGTGGCCTCGTGTGAAGCCTATGACCTTGCACATATTGTTCAGCAATTTGAGTCGTCAGATCAATCTGGAAAGTTGATTAAAAAATGAGGTATTTAGCGAAACAAACACAATTCGGGGAGAGGATCACCTGAAGCCTGCTTTAGCCGCTTTTGTGCTTAGCACCGAAATGCCTTTTGTGCCCCAAACGCATATCGCCTACATTTGCTCACATTTAAATCCATAGATTGGTTTGGGTTAAATGTCCCATAGGATGCTGTGCGCAGAATGCACCTCCAGGGTGATAAAAACAAAGTAATATCAAGTCAACTTTATCCTCCCACCCACGTCTCTTTTGCCTAAATGATCGCGGGGTCTTAATTGTTTAGTGGATATGATCTTGTTTTAATCGGTCGAGCTGCTGCCAACCACACAAGGCATGCCCGGCAAGGAGAAATGCGCTATTGTTTACTACATGGACTATCCAATGACACCATAAATATTATCCTCTTTCTCTTCCAAAGCCTTATGGTCGAATACAAATTGTCTACATATGCATGCAAGATCCACATGTGAAAACCTAAAGCCGGTTCTGTTTAAGACAACTGTTTGATAGTGTCTCCAGATTTCTAAGTGCCTCCATGCAGTAGCATGGCCTTCAATTGAAGTCCAGTCCATTTACACTTTGTAATGCGAGTCACAATGTACTACAGCGCATAGAAACTAGGACACATAATGATTACAGTTGTGTTTTTAAGGATTGTTAAATATTTTATGTTAATATCTGCTGGTGCAGGTCGGTCATAATACAATAAAGGGTACACAATAAAGGAAAATAGCATGCACAGTGTATAAAAACGTACTGAATTAGCCATCCAGCCTTAATATACACACCTGTTAATGTGCCAAGTATGTGTGAGAGAGAAGGGATGTGTGTGTGTGTGCTGCGTGTGCCGTGTGGCCGTGCGTGTGTGAGAAGGAGAAGAAATGGTGACACTGACGTCAGGTCTAGAACAGGCCTGTGTGAGCCCCGAGCCGCTGGGTGACAGCTGTATGGGAGTGTGGTCATAACGAACGCTATTACTCATCTCCACTGTATCCATACTGCCCAACAGCCGCCGCACAGAACTAGCCCCAGCTTTCCTGTTTTGAAGGAGAGCGCTGCCACATGTGATTCTGTTCTGCGCTGCATGATCTGCGCAAGACATTTTCTACTGCGACCGTTTTATTTGTTTTTTTGCAAAAAATTTAAATATGTCGCGTTATTTAAAATGTAATAATACTTTTGCACACGGATAAATCGAGCGGGTTTGAGGGGTAAGGGTTGACATGTGTGAGGGTAATTGTTGACGTGTGTGTGTCACTGTGGGAAGGAGGTGCCTGTCACATATTACAAATACAACGGCCTTCATGCAAGGTTAGGACTCGTGTGAATTCCCCTTTTTGTTTTAGTTTTTTTTGCCTTTCTTAAGTGAGTCTGCTCGCCCGTGTATAACGATACTTGTAATCCCACAGACACACACACACACACACACACACACACACACACACACACACACACACACACACACACACACACAGACACACACACACACACACACACACACACACACACACACACACACACACTAAGAGCAAACAATGGAAAAACATCACAGAGCATTTGACCCACCTACAGGCGAGAGGAACTCTGTGAGCACATCCCTGGACAAACCGCTACATTGTCCTCATGTGCAAGCCCAATGTGGTTTGTTATTACTCAAAGTGGGACCACAATGTGGTATCGCGGTTGCCCCAGCAGGGAAGCCTGTTCCTCGGTAAGAAGGAAGAGCCGAAACCAAAAATTGAATCATTTGTATAATTGTGCATTTGCGCTCAACAGCAGATTGCATCTCACCCTGTTTCCGAATTAAGTTCTGAGAGCTTTTTTGAAAGAGACAGCTGTGTTAAGCCGAACCCATGGCCGGGCCGTACCAACAAATGGTATTACTGTGTACTGGTGTACTCTTAGTTATTGTTATCGGTCTCGAAAGGTTGCGTGCCGCCTCCACACAGGACCAGGTCCCATTTTTTAAATGAATGACCGTGAGGCCCACTCCGCATCGGAAACCTACTAGGTCTGCAGCTTACTATTATGTTGAGAATTGTTAAATCTTGAAGACAGTTTGTTTTTTTTTCATTGCATGTTTAGATAATTGATTCTGTTGAATTGGTCATAAATCGGAAATGTTCATCACCAGCTACCAAAAGTAAATGTGCTTGCTTTTATCTGGCAAAGCAGCCATAGAAAGCCCAACTAATTTCATTTTCTAAATACCGCACAAACCAAATATTTTGATTCAACTGATACGTGCTCGAACTGACTATAGATAGTACAGGTTCTTGGTTTGTGTGTGGCATGCTCGGGGTGTCTAGTCACAGCAGATGCCATTATATAATGGCCAGCAAGTCCTAGGATGGCGCTCTAACTTTCCTTTTACCGCGGCTGTCTATCAACGGTCATAAAGATCTAGAACGTCCTTGCTATATCTTCCCTCTTACATATAGAGAGCAGAAAGAGGGAGACGGGTGGTATTGTCCATCCGCGCTAATCCCCGCGTTAAGTAACACCACATCCGACGCACGAAATGAAACGCACAACCGCAGATACAGGGAGGAATTTAGCGATGCCTGCATTGTCCTGGGAGCTCAAAGAGGCAGCTCCTTTTTTGCCAACAAATCGCGTATAGTAATCGTAGGAAGGGCTGGCTGCTGATCGGGGCAGGCCCTCTCGCGGAACTGTTATCTTAACAACAGAGCCCTGCAGGGTGGCGGGTGTATCCAGACAGCTCGAAGTGCTTTTCCAACCTGCTGCTCCCAGGCTTCGCCGCGTTCCCACAATGAAAGTAAGCCAGCTGTATTAACTGGGGACCCGCCTTCACGTCCCCCGCCACAGCCCCAGTCCCCTTCCCCGCACACAGCCCCATCCCTTTCCCGTCACACAGCCTCCAGTCCCCTTCCCTGCCACACAGCCCCAGTCCCCTTCCCCGCCACACAGCCCCTGTATCCCACAGCTCCATCCCTTCCGCTCACGAGCGCCCAGTCCCCTTCCCAACTTCACACAGCCCCAGTCCCCTTCTCCCGTCAACACAGCCTCAGTTCCCTTCCCCGCTCACACAGCCCCCAGTTCCCTCCCGCGCTCTCTTCCCCTATTTCGCCTAATTGTAGCTTCTCAATTTGGGGTGGGGTGGGAGGGGTGGCTGTTTTGGTTAAGGAGCACTTCACGGACTGTTGTTTTTGGTTTTTGTTTGTGTTTTTTGCTTTGACTGTAGTTCAAGGGCTTTCAAAGAGTGAGAGGAGGAAGCAGAAGAAAAAAAAAAAAAGGTGCAGATTAGCAAGATGTGTTGCGTTTGTCTCAAGGTAAGACAGAATCAGGCGCGAGGAGTGATGTGGTGTGGTGTGTGTGTGATGTGTGTGTGGTGGTGTGTGTGTTGTGGTGTGTGTGTGTGTGTGTGTGTGTGTGGTGTGTGGTGTGTGGTGTGTTGTGTGCTGGTGTGTGTGTTGGTTGGTGTGTGTGAGAAAGGAATCTGTGCCCCGTCATATCCACCAGCTACGCAACGACACAATTGGGCCCAACAGTAGCATAATTCAGAACAAAATGGAAGTGGAGGCTCTTTTCCAAAACAGACCGATCGTCTAAGGGCCGATCTTAAAGTATGTATCTTTATTGAATGCCATAGAGCACCATTTGCTCAGTCATCACTTGAAGAGGATTGACAAGTGGTTAAGATTAAAATTCACGTTTGTTCTACTCCTGTGTAATTCGTTTGTCTACGTCTTGACAGACTTTTATATGGGCTCTTCATGTTCTCTGACTTGTGCCATAGAACTCGTAGACTAACCAACCTTTACTGTAATCCATCATACGGTGGTATCTCCTGATGCACTACAGTCCAATCATCATCCATGATCCCAAGGAACTCGTACTCATCCCATTGTGTAGTACTAGTCTGTATCAACTATTCTTGCTGTAATTTTGCTCATAATATCCAATGGGTGGCAATCCGCTTGTTTTTTTTTTTTCACCAACGTTGTGTATAACTGGTTGTTTTTTCCAAATCCAGGTATGTCAGCGTTCATCACAGTGCGGTACAGGCGGTATTGTTCAGCAGTAATGTTCCTCCGTCCACGAGTGAATTTCCACTCCACATCCGGCCGGCACAGATATGTCTCCTCCATTCAGGCAATAGTGGCAGGAGTTTGCCTAGTAAGACATGAGTGAGCTTCAGCCAACTCCCAAGCAAGAGATGACGAGAAATACTTCCCCAGGCAACTCTCTCAATGTGCCACTGTTGTCTGATACTTTCCACTCCAGTAGAGTGTGTGAGGAGAAGAGAGAGGAGGGGGCGTGAAGAAGGAGGAGCAAGGAAGACGAGAGAGGAAGGGGGGGCGCTGAAGTGACCTGGGGGGGGGGGGCTGTCTGAATGTCACTGAACATTGCGTGACGTTTAAAGACTCGCCAAAGCCTCACAGTTGTCACACTTGCAATTACCTTTGCTAATGAGCAACTTTGGTTGAAACAAAACTGATGACGAGTTGGAGAGGAAGAAAGGCGATGACAGAAAGCTCACTCTTGAAATACTCGTTGGTTATTATGCAAATGTG